>VURO01026070.1:0-19756 GCA_015108175.1 Pelvicachromis taeniatus
CAGATTAAAAAGATAAAAGAACATCTATGTTCATCTATGTTATCATCTATGTTCAAATTATAAAGCCACAAATGACATCTATTCAAATTTAAAGCTGACATATAAAATATGCTTCAATTTTATACCATAATAGTGAACAAACTACTCAATTTGCACCTAAAAGTAGATTTGCTACAGGAAAAAAGTCAGACAACAAAGCTTTGCTTAATCATTAAAACTTCAGCTGCCAGTGACCTTTGGGAAGGATCCATATCTCTGTTCCTGGAAGAAATGATGTGAATGGCAAGCAGTTGTGTCCTTTGTGTTTTGGGAAGATATTGAGTGTTTGAAGTGTTAACCCTGACACTACGCCTTTGGGGCGAGCAGGCGAAGGAAACATGTCACACAATAGGATGGGACTTGGATCTTTGCTTCCCCTATCGTGACCTCTGACCGTTATTGGTTTTAAGGGTTGCTGCAACCCCAGCTCCTTAGGGGCAGTGTCTGCCTCGATCATATCAACCCAATATGTTGAAATAGCATCACTACTAGCTAGTAATTTGTACTTCATGTAAAATAGTCTCACTGCCATTTTAATTATTTCTTTTGATTTAAACACATCATAAATTCGATATGTCGGTGTGATGTGATAAAGGATTTTATGTTACCGTTGCAACTGCTGTTAACAAATTTCTGAAAAGTGGTATAATGATTTTTACAACCCAGTAGGACTGCAAAATTATCATTTCGATCCTCGTTTCAAGGTTTTTTTTTCATTCAGCCTGTTTATAATATCCTCATTGTGGCTTCAAAAGTCTTGGCTGTCTATTAGGTATTTGCTGTCATGGAAATGACCTTTGTTAATGAATCTTTGAATTTTGGTTGACAATGTTTTTGTGTGATCTCTGCATGTTATATGCCTCCAGTAGCTTCACTGACATAATCCGCTGGGGCCACACATAAAACAGTGTGCCATCTGCACCTGGAGCATGGCTATCAGCTCTTCCGCCCCCCGCCCCCTCACACTGCTTTTGCTTGAGCCTTCTCCTGCCTGTGTGTAGCCTGACCCTGCTCTTTCCGTTCCAGGCTACAGAAGCCAAACCAAAGGCAGCTTTCAAGGGGGACTGTCTGCTCAAATCAAGTCAGAGGCCTTTTTAGAATTGGTTCAGAGATCATAGCAAGTAGAAGTCAGGGAAGAGGATGACCCTCTCCTCGAGGCTTGATCGGATCTTGGCCCAGTCAAACCCAGCAGGGCTCAGTCTCTGGACAGCTTCGTCTCTGCAGGCTTTGACTCTGTGATAGTGCGAATGAAAGAGGGCACCAAGAGAGCAGCAGTTCTGATGTGTCAGGCTCAATGTCCTGGCAGTCTCGCAGAGCAAAGTGGGCAAAGCAAAGGACACAGCCAGCAGGCACGGGGCCAGAAGAAGACCCCTATATTGTGTGACATGTCATCTAATGACTGTCTTTCTCTTTTAAATCCACGCATCTGAGATAAGTTGGGGCCAGTGACAAAGGTCACGATGTACAAGACAAATAAGCAAATGTAAGGAGGCTCTTTAATGACCCAAATAAACATATTGTTAACATTTTATAGTCATAGATTAACAGTAAATACCACCACATTGTTAACAGTTAGAAAGATGATTACTTCCCCTTATTACTAACCATTAGCATCTGTTGATTTTTCATGCATCTCTTATCTCAATCAGTAATTTGAATGATGTTTTTTTTCCTTTTTTATACTCCAAATATTGACTGGTGTTCAGCAGCATCTCTTTTAGATGAAAAAGTACATTTTGATTTTTTTTTTTCCTTGCTTGGTTTATTGTTGAACAACAATGTCAGATGTCAGAAAACGTTTGAATTCTGCTCACTGTAAACATGGCTACACATTGGGATGGAGAGAGCTAGTTGTGTCTTGTTGACACAGGATTACTCACCCTGTGTTTCTGACCCTTCTCTACTTGACTTGGGCTCCCCTCACTCCCACCTCCACAGATCTCAGCATTCATTAAGATTACGTATTTACTTTAAGCCTGCCGCCTCTTTGCATAATGGCAAGCAGGTTCCCCGGCTGGCACAGTGTGTTTCAAGTGCTTGGTGAGGATACGACTGAATTTTAAACACGATGTGTCTTGCTTCGAAGTTGACCTTGCACAAAAAGCCCAGTGATCTCATTCTTCGCTTCACTTGAAAGCTGCTGATTCTCTCTGTTACAGTGTTGCTCCCGTAAGAAAGGAACTCTGTATGGCCCGCATATCACTGCAGGCCACTTCTGCATACTCCCCTCCACTTTCTCGTTTCAGCGAAATGGGAGGGCAGGGAAAATGGCTTAAATCATAATTCTTTGATATGGAAATCTAGGTTAATTTTGCTCTCCAAAGGGAGTAATTTACCAACAGAGAATGATGTCCAGCTAAATGCAGGAAAGGAGATCAGCCATTTTCAACTTCAGCAGGGAAAAACTTACCTGAAGTTATTATTGTACAAAGATTAAAAACACGATAAAACTATCATTTACATTTGGAGCCTGATGATCATGTATCTCGCAGTATATAGTGTTAGATGTCATGGCTCCTTGTGTCAACCACAGTCGTTTCCCACAAGGCGATGGCAGTAAGAGGATACCCAGCTCCCACTAGATGTAACTTTATCTCAGAGTTACTTAAGGTCAGTGAACTCTGAGGTCAGCAGAGGTCACAGAGGAAACCCCTACAGACTGAGTACACATGATTCTGTCCAAATGGATTACATTGAATAGTCTTGAGCTTCAGCATAGAATATCCTTACTAAAAAGGTATTTATTTATTTTTATGTTGGCGTTGTAAAGCTACAGTAGCCAAAGCCCCAGTAATGAGGATAAGACTTTTATGAGGAGCTCTTCAAGCTAATATCATCATGCTGGTACCATTTCATCCATAGCTTTATGTGACTGAAAGCATTTATTATACTGACACCAAACAGTTACTTTGATACTGTGCCTGTCAGTCAGAGGCATTGCCAAGCTGTCCAATGCGACTTGGGGTTATGAAGGTTAATATTGGCTAGTACTCAAAATTCAAATCGTGACAGGATGGGTTCATTGATGAATGACTGATAGTTGACCCCATATTTCACTTGTCACTGAGTCCACTAAAGATTTCTTGGACAAGGTTTGGATGAAGAGGCTTGCAGCTTAACCCTCAGTTGTCTTTGTTTTCCCCTCACTCGTCTCAGCTCATGACTCTGTTACTTATCATGACTCACTGTCAAATCTGATTAAAACTGGATTTTCTGTAAAGTGCTGCAAAACTCAGGGATTTAAGACGTATGCAAGTGTATGTCTGTGTGTTGAAAACAAAAAGCACTGATTTCACAAGTCCGATATTATAGACAATAACATAAACCCAAACGTTTTAAAGCAGTAATGAACCAAATACTGAAAATCAAGACAAGCAATAAGAGCTGGTAATGGGTTCACTAATCTAACCAAACCTTTGTCTGTTGCTTAAAGATCTTTTCTTTATCACATACTAGTAAAGAGGATTATCAGTAAATTAGAGGAATTGTACATCTATTCTACAGTGGCTTGCAAAAGTATTGGGCCCCCTTGAACTTTTCCACATTTTGTCACATTACAGCCACGAACATGAATCAATTTTATTGGAATTCCACGTGACAGACCGATACAAAGTGGTGTACACATGAGAAGTGGAACGAAAATCATACATGATTCCAAACATTTTTTACAAATAAATAACTGAAAAGTGGGGTGTGTGTAATTATTCAGCCCCCTTTGGTCTGAGTGCAGTCAGTTGCCCATAGACATTGTCTGATGAGTGCTGATGACTAAATAGAGTGCACCTGTGTGTAATCTAATGTCAGAACAAATACAGCTGCTCTGTGATGGCCTCAGAGGTTGTCTAAGAGAATATTGGGAGCAACAACACCATGAAGTCCAAAGAACACAGCAGACAGGTCAGGGAGAAAGTTATTGAAATGGAACTTTTTGGCCAAAATGCAAAACGCTATGTGTGGAAAACTAACACTGCACATCACTCTGAACATCCCTACTGTCAAATATGGTGGTGGTAGCATCATGCTCTGGGGGGGCTTCTCTTCAGCAGGGACAGGGAAGATGGTCAGAGTTGATGGGAAGATGGATGTAGCCAAATACAGGACAATCTGGAAAGAAAACGTCTTGGAGTCTGCAAAAGACTTGAGACTGGGGCGGAGGTTCACCTTCCAGCAGGACAACGACCCTAAACATAAAGCCAGGGCAACAATGGAATGGGTTAAAACCAAATATATCCATGTGTTAGAATGGCCCAGTATGATTTTACTTCCACTTCTCACGTGTACACCACTTTGTATTGGTCTGTCACGTGGAATTCCAATAACATTGATTCATGTTTGTGGCTGTAATGTGACAAAATGTGGAAAAGTTCAAGGGGGCCCAATACTTTTGATGACAATAATTATAATTACTTTCCATAAGATTGTCCAAGTATATGATTGTTTAACTGGTTAATCATGACATTTATAAATTCATAGTTTTATTGGCTCATAGCATATCTAACCAGTAAATTATCAACAACATTAAACCATTAGTTCAGGCCATTCACAGTTATGAACCAAGAGTATGTTATCATCCAGTGTTACTTTTCCCCAGTCTTTCCAGTCATTGTTTTGTTTTAACAACCAATCCATTTTCGACAAAATAATGTGTAGTCAGTGTATAGGAGTCTCTCCATTATTTTGTACTGCAAGACTCAGCACAGAGTGCCGGACTCTCTTTGTAGGGCAGGTAAGTTAGTTTTGTGTCATGTTGTTGATTCACTGTTTCCTTTTATCTGCCTGAAATAATATGGTAGCCTAGCTCATAAACAAAGGGGTGTGCTTTTAACATGATATGAATGTATATCACATCTAAATGCAATAAGCGAATGAATTTTCTAATCTCTGGCACAGTCAGTACTACTGTAACTATAGGCTGCTGCATAGCTTCATTACATGTTATTACAAATGTACAGCTCAGCTGGTTGTATATATAAACTGTATTCCCTGAGAATGCGTATCGCTCTTCTCGCTTATTAATAGGGAAAAAAGTGTCAAAATGTGATTTTGATTCTGCCTTTAAGCTGATCATACCCTGCTAAACCATCAATCACACTTCAAAGTAAATGCCTTTGCTCTGGAGCAGGTTGTGTTAAGAGAACGCAGCAAATGGAATATTTTCACAAATTCTTTTACCGACAGTTTGATCGAATGGCAAAATATAATCTTAACTGAGGGAGTGTGTTTTATAAATGCAAACCTGCTGATAAACTGATACACTGGTAGTTAAGTTACCAACAAACGGTACGTCTGGTGGTTCCACTGGAATTTGCATACATTCATCTGGTGACACAATGCATCCATAAATCTTGATGAAATACTTTGCTGTCAAATCTGTTTATGGGAAATGGACTGGACTTCCACTCTACTTGAGGACTCAAAACGCTCCATACAACATGTCTCATTCAGATAAGCACTTTTTTTTTTTGTCTGCTTCTAAGCTTCTAATTTTCAAATGCTCTGATAAACGCATCTGGTTCAGTATCTTGCCCAAGGATACTTTAGCATACAGGTTGGAGCAGCCAGGGATCAAACCACCAACCTTCCAATTGGTAGATGAAATGGTAGAGGAGGTACACTACTGGTATTGTATAACACAGATTTGAAAACTAAGTACCGTATTTTCCGGACTACAGAGCGCACCTGAATATTAGCTGCACAACTTGAAATTATGAAAACATCACATTTTGTTCATACATTAGCCGCACCAGACTAAAAGCCGCAGGTGCGCAAGCCAGTGGGCTAGTAGCGCTAGCGAGCGGGCTAGTAGCGCTAGCGGGCTAGTTGCTAGTAGCGGCAGTGCACGGCCCGCCTTGCAGGTGGAGGGCAACGGAGCGACTGCTCCACCAGCCTCGGAAAAACCCTGCAAAGTGGGCCGCGCACCGCCGCCCGACCGACCCAGCCCTTAGAGCCAATCCTTATCCCGAAATGGATCTGACTTGCCGACTTCCCTTAGCTGCCTTGTTCTAACATGCCAGAGGCTGTTCACCTTGGAGACCTGCTGCAGATATGGGTACAGGGCCAGCGAGAGCCAGTTTGCTAATCCAGTCTCTTTTTCGTGCTAATTCGTACGGCACTACTTTGGTTGGCGGATGGACATGTGACCAACATATCACTCTTTTCGGTGTCTGATCACATGCCTTTCCGCCAGGCAAAATGGCGGAACAAACCAAAACAAATCCTCTTACGATGTCACAAAAATCATGAAAAAGCTGTAGACAAGCCGCACCAGACAATAAGCTGCAGGGTTCAAATCTCGTGCAAAAAGTAGCGGCTTATAGTCCGGAATTTACGGTACTCTGTTTTAATATATTTAATAGACATTATTCAACAAGTAGAGTTCATTTCACTTTGATTTCGATAAAAGCCGGTGTAATAGCCACAACGTTTTCATTACAGGACCGTATCAGACCCAAATGTTCTTCTTGAATATCACATTTAAACACCACGACTTTGAAGTTCACAAGTTCAAGCATTTCACTGAGTTTGATTGAAGAAAGCAGCACCCATTCAGTCCATGTTGTGTGGAAGATGAGTCAAGTGAATGATTTAATAGGAGCATACACAGAGTTTGAGGAAGGTTAACAAAGAAAGTTGATAATCACTCTTTTGATGCCTAATATCTCTGACTTTAAATTTGTGGGTTTTAGGTTTTGTCAAAACAGCTAAGACACAGAAAACCCAGCTATCTAGAATTTTCTTTTTGGTATACCCTTCAGATGTTGAACATACTGAAGGCTTTTACAACCTAATTGCTAAATACTGGACTCCAGGCACAAAATAAAAAAAGGACAGTCTAATTTGTGGTTAGATACAGTAAAATAGCTAGAAAATGAAAATACAAATAGCAGCTGTTCATAAAACAAGCTTACCAACTCAACAATATTTGTGATATATCAGGATTCAGTTCAATGGTAAAATAAATGTTTCAAACGGATGTATTTTGAAACATCTGTATATGAAAATACCAAATTTAAAGCTAGTGGTATAATGTCTTTTGTTTTGTAATGACCTATAAAGTGAGACACTTTTAGGCTACAATACGTGTGTTACCTTTTTACTGTCAAATGCTGTATAGCCATATGGTTTTATGATAGTAACTACATCTGGCCACTGCTTTTCAGAAGTCTTGCCTCGGAGTGTGCTCTTTCAGAATTTCAGCTGGAGGGCACATTGGTGAAACCTTGTGGTGATGAGGGCAATATATCAGTCAAAAGCATTTTAAGTCATTGCGTTGCTGAACACAAGGAATGACTTACATTAACTGCAGTTCAACAGTCATAGAGTCAAAGGACAAAGGGTAAAAAACAGGGTATAATCTGAAAAGGTCAAGTCAATCAAGCTTAATCTGATGCACAGAAAGTCCATATGTACAAATGTCATTTTTACTTCAACTCCAGAGAAGTTGAAATAAGCAATATGAGGCAGTATTCAGTTGTTTAAAGTCTTTCAAACCATTAATTTTATTCCTCAAATGTTGTTTAGAAAACAAAGTTGTGTTTTACTTTGTAATTATTTAATTTCTGAAAAATATTCAGTAATACAGGTTTGATATGAAAAACTGCTTATGTGTCAAGAAATGTTTCTCACATTTGGACCAAAGTTGAGGATTCTTCTTCTTCTTCATTTTTTAAAATAATAATAATAATCTAAATTACCAGCTGCATATAGAAACCAGAATCCACCACAGTGAACTATTGTAATTTTAAGCAAACCCCTTTTCCTTTACCAGGGCCTAGTGGAGCAGTCAGGATGCCCCTGTTAGGTCTCCCTCCTGCCTAGACCCAGCATATCTGCACCGTACAGCCATTAACCACCATTACCAGGCAGGACTATTTCATGGTCAAAGAGCATTTTAGTGTTTGCTCTCCCTGGGGCAACAAAATCATCCAAGTGAGTTTCAGTCCTGCTTGGCTACATATGCTATGTTTTACATCTACCCTTTTTTTAAGCTTATTTTTTCCCTTAATTTCGCCCCATTATGCACTTTGACTCTATGAGTGTGACTTAAAATGAACTGTGAATTTTCCCAAAAATAATAATTGTGTTGAACATACTTGCCTCATCCATTAATTAATGGGAATTTGACTTACGGTAGAAAAAATTCTTTAAATGATCTTTAAACCCCAAGAAAACCTTCACTGTACAGTATAGCTCTATGCTCACAGACATTATGTAATGGACAAGCGCGTTTCAATGCTCCAAAATAACATCAACCAGCATCCATTGATCCATTATTAACTATAGCTTTATGATTATTGGCTGAGACCACTAATTGGTTGAAACCACTAATGGGGCTCTACAGACTTACTCCTCTTTGCATCACAGCATATTAAAATTTTCAGGTTCTCACTGTCAGATGAACCTTTTCAACCCTGTTCAACTTTTTATCCACTATGTATTCAGCAATGGGTGGAGTGGTGGCTCATTAGAGGGCTGTGATTGCCGAGTTAGAAAGTTAGAAGGTTACTCTCTGCAAAACGCCTGACTGAGGGCTGGCTCATTTAAAACAGTAACAAATAGTGTTTTGGATGCCAAAGCCCCATCACAGCCCAGTCCTTGCTGCTAATGTCTCATGCAAGGCATCCAAATTAAATGATGAGATACACAGAAATTGCCCTCTTGGACACCACACAGGAAGCATTTTCACGTACTTGTTGGCAGGTCAACATCATCTGTCTGAGCTTTTCAAAGTTGCTACAAATAGCAAGACGGTCCTAAATTCATTTCCATCACCAGTCTTTCTGTGTGGAGTTTGCATGTTCTCCCTGTGTTTGCATGCATTCTCTCCAGGTACTCTTGTTTCCTCCCATAGCCCAAATACATGCAGTTAGTGGGGTTAGGTTAACTGGTGATTCTAAATTGCCCACAGGTGTGGATGTGAGTGCAAATGGTTGTCAGTCTCAATGTCTTAGCCCTGCAACCGACTAGTGACCTGTCCTGGGTGTACCCCACCTAAGACAGCTAGGACAGACTCCCGGCAACCCTGAATTGGATAAGCAGAAGAGAATAGACAGATGGACAAAATCCAGGTTGTGATTTGGGTTTAATTTGTTAAAGTTAGAGGAGCTTCATTATTATGGTTTGAATAACAACTGATTGTTTATAATTGTGGTCACGCTTTAAAATTAGCCAACTAATATTTAGGAACAAGAATCTTTTTAATGCAGATTTTGTCATTTTTGACACCTGACTAGTGACCTTTTGTCTATTCATAATTCCTATAAACCAGGCATGCAATTCTCTTTATGTAACAGTCCCTCAGTGCGGCTAAGTTGGCTACAGGACTCTTTAGATCTCAATAATTCAGGCAAGGATTTCCCACATGTAGAGCATTTTAAAATATCTAGGGATGAAGAAGAGCACCGGGGGAAGACATGTCTCAGTTGACCTCATTCTTTATGGAGACAGTGGCGGACTCAGGAGATCTTTATTCTCATGGGTGTTTGTCCCAATAACAGAAATTGGTTAGAGTGCCAAATCTCTTTGACTTCCATCATGGCTAGACCACAGAATGCATATAGTAGATATCTTGGAAAATGACCACTTATTGAATTTGTGTCCCCAATTGGTATTTTTAAGCTTTATTTAATATTTTTGCAGGTTAACCTGGACTGCTAGCTAAGATGGTTGTAGCTCAGACGGTAGAGCAGGTTTTCTACTAATAGGAAGGCTGGTAGTAAACAATGTTCAATCCCTGGCTGATTAAATCTGCATGACAAATATCCTTGGGCGAGACACTAACCCCAAATTGTTCTCTGATGTTGTATAAAGAGGTTGAGTGCTCTGACAGAGTACAAAAGCTCTATCCATTTAAATAGAGAAAAATGGGCAATAAAGAAGGGACTTAGTCAATACTCTGTGGGTGTACAGTGTGATTTGATTGACTTGAGTATTTCACAAGTATTTAAGGTTGGTTTGTTCCGTAAACTGATGGGTGATGTCATTTAGGCTTCATCCATATTTTATGGTATTTATAGCATCCAGTTAAAGCAATAAACAATTCCCTTAGATGATCTGTTAATCTACTTTGGGTTCAGCTTGGAGTCATGTGAAAATCCATATGTATGACCCCCCCTCCATCACCACCACCACCACCAAATCTAAATGTAGCCCAGTAGAAACGAAGTACCATATTTTGTTTTTTCTTTTGTTTTTTGTTTTTTTGTTTTTTTTTTTCTTTTCATTAATGTTTGTATTACACATCTGGATTAAAGTTATTTGTTAAATGTATTTATTGTTTAAGTTCAATTTTTAAAGTTTTCAATTTCGTGGTTTGAAAGGCCTACCGGGGTCTGATTGGAGGACCGGAAACTTGACCCGCCCTCTCCTAGCATGAGGACGCACCACACGGGACACCACATAAGAAGCAAGTTCACGAAGAGAAGCAAAGTGCAAACAAACCTCTTTGTATCGTCGCTGACAGTGTTTACAAATAAAAGCAGCAGTGACCGAGCCAACACGCTTGACGAAGCTGAACTTCTTGGTAAGTGAATTATCGAGTTAGAGTTTAGCTAAGCTAATGTAGCTAACTCTAGCTTTGGCATGACAGCCGATTCTATGGTTAAATACATGTTTTTTCGGTGTGTATGACAAGTTATGTCTACTCACACACCATATAAGAAATTTGTGAAGGAAATTTAGAGGCAAACAAAAGTGTGGATGTCATTGAAATATGGTCACATATTTGCCATAATGCCACGACTGTATACAATAAGGTGTTATTGTTATGCAGGCTGGATGTTTGTCCTTGGATACCCGTTGAAACTTCCTGGAATTGGGACCTGGATTTCCTCCTTTGCCTCAAAGCTACCTGAGAAGGAACCCACCTATTCGTTCTCTTCTGTTGGTGAAGTTATCTGCTGTGGTAGGACTAACATACACCACAAACTGACTAATACCATTAGGTGCACCCACAAAGAAACTACTGCTCTAAGATTTGACTAAATACTTTACGCTATCACATTATTACTTTTTGTATGAATCCTACTGATACCCAGTATAAACACATTTTTTTTGTTTTTGTTTTCATTTGTTGTTTGCAATCACCACTCATTTCTACCCCGGGCTATGGTTTACACCATATGCCACTGATGGCAATGTTTTATTTATGCTGTCTTTTAAGTTGCTTATTGTGCTTCTGCATTGCAAAATATAGTGATTGTTACAATCACTGTCAAAGCCTGCAGCTATTTCCTTGTAATCGCACACATATTGGTGCCTACCTCTTGAATCTAAAGACTGGTCCACTATTTTGTAGCTTATCTAGACCAACTAGTGGGTCTGAGGATGTTACATAAGTCAAATCAAGCTGCCCATTACAGTCAGTAACAGTACAAGTCATAAAACATGCTGAATAGATCTATCCCAACTGGTAGTGGGATTATTTAAAGATATGTACTGAATTGTGAGTACAAATGCAATTGGCATTTGTTCAGTAACAATGCACACCACATTCTACTGTGTGTTGCAGTTATGATGAGCTACATTGTAAAAGTTTTGTATATTAATTTGTAACTCAGATCCCTGGGAGTCAGAATTGTTGTGCTCTGGACAAACTTATGTTTGATTATTTTCGAGACAGCAATTTGTTGATACAAAATAGACTCACAAATATCTTTTTAATGAAAGCTCTGAGTGTATGTTAACTCTACCTTGACAGAACATGACTCCAAATGTTGTATTTTAATCTGCTTGAGTGGAGACTCAAACATCTGTATTTCATCAGAAAAGAAGTAATCAAAGTTGACATCAAGCTGGTCCATAAAGTTTGTTTGCAAGTGCCGGCAATCTGGCTCAACATTGGTATTAGTGGAACGAAACATTTTTATTAAGAAATTATGATATGTAGTTATCTAGAGCAGTGGAACATAGTATGCAGCTGTTGCTGGCAGACCTCACTTAAAAGTGTTATGCACGGACTGTTGCTACCATCTGGCTATTACCCGCGTATATGAGGTTACATGAAATGTAAACATTAAGGTTCAGTCATACCTCAGCTAACTACAAAACCATATTTGACACATTAAAGGCGTATTCTCATTTTTGGGACACACATTGGTAGAAGAGGGGTTAACAAGTTTTCCAGACAATCGCAGAGATGAAGCATATGTGCAGATAAAGTGTACTTTGCCGCATGCTTCAAAAGAAACTTGCTGATTGACATTGGCAAAAGACAATAACAACACCGGGCAATTCTTAGGATGAAAGCGAGAGACACCACCCACTGTCATGTCGTACAGCAGCTCAATAGTCCACCGAGCACTGACAGTCACCACAGCTGTACATTTTACGCTACCTGAAGCCCAATAATTAGCATTGCTTTTTGAGGGAAAAAAAAGAAGAAGCCCAAAACAAACAGAACGTACACCATCAAGATTTATATAAACAAGTATGCGCGCACACAGACATTGAGCCGCATGTGCACGTCAGGTACGCGTGCTCAACACAGTCAGTGGAACTCCTGCTTAACTTAATTGTTCTTTTCTGTAAATTGGAGCTATTTGTGCAGTTTCGTTTTTGTATTAATTTGTGTCAGTGTTACACTTGTCAGCTTGAAGTTGACAAGAGAGCCATATTCTTGTTGTACAGTAGGAATCCAAACATGCTGGTTCTGCCTCATGCTGCTGGTGGATGACACTCAGGGAGAGATCATCTTGCTCAGTAGGCAGTTTCCTCTCAGTTGAACTAGACAGCTGTTTGTTTCTCAAAACTTGGCTATTTGACATATGTTGTATCCATGTTGTCAAAAATCACTCCACACACAAATTAGTTTCCCCAAATTGCATCTACTCTTGTAATAGATTGTTTTTCTGGACTTTAATGAATATTTGTAACCACTAAAAAGGTATTTTTATTACTTAGATGTGTTTTATTTCAGTTAGAATTACTTTATTATAATATATTTAATGTACATTTTCAGCTTTGAACCAGTTTAGGGGATTATATGATCTAGGGGGATTGCTGGAGGAAATGGTTTTGCGTGTTTTGTGGATTTTGTCCTAGAGGCAGACATAGCAGGACAAATCAGCAGGTCTCAGGACAAACCATCCTGTCACGAGAGATGGAGCGCCTGGCCAACTGTGTTGACTGATTGTTAGCATTAGTGGCTTTGAGTGTGATTAATATGCCTTCCCCTCACATAGCACTCTGGAAAAAGAGAGGTGTAGCTTAAAACTGAAAAGGGGAGGCCACATTGCATATTTTTAAAGAAGATAATGCACAACCTGAGTGTGGCCAGCTGTATATAGCTGGATGGATGGCTCTCTGAGTCCAGGTGCTCTTGCATTAATTCCTCCACCCTAAATCAGAGGGAGGATGCGCTGGCCTAATGAGCTTGTTGTGTGGGATGCTGTGCGTGCTGCTGAGATGCTGTTAGAACACACTGTGCTCCAGCTTAGTGAATTTGAGGCGAGCGTAATTGCTGTGTTGTGAAGGGGATCTTCTTCTTCTGCATCTGAAGCAGCCCCTTAGCACCTGCCTGTTTGCCTGGGCCTCCTGTCTGCCGCGGTCATGGCACTCCCTCCGCTTCCGCACACTGGGACTTTGGCACTCACCAGTCAATTTGGCTGTAATTTGAGAAGATTAGGTCCCCGTACAGTTAAGTCAAACATTGCATCACCGCCTCTCTGTTGTGAAGCACAAAAGTTCTCGCTGTGCTCTGCCACTGTTGACAAAAGCACGCGAACACCTGGGCATGTGCACATACAGCGTTTCCTCAGTGGAAAGGTATGTACTATGTAAGCTGGTGTACCCCTTGGCTTATGTTGCATATACATAAATATTTTTTTCTTTTATTGAAAAGTAGTTTCTACAGTACTGATAAAAATTATTATTACAATATAAAAAAAAGTTGAACAAATTTTACTCTTCAAACCTTCACAGCCACAGGCCAATAAGGGGATCTAGAGAGAAGTAAAGACATTTGCATAAAACTGCACAGAAAAATACAAGCGCCTCAATCACACTGTAGGACTGTGCAGCAATGGTGCACGAATAGGGTTTGCATTAAATAGTTATTAGAAGAAAAAATTACCGTCAACCTCATTTTCAGCAATATTTGGAAAAATGTGGTTTTGGAAACATGGGCTGTGGACAGATTGAACACTTCAACTGAACCTTTGGGCTAGACTCACAAAGTATTCAAAGTATTCAGCGGCACAGAAAAACCGCAAAGGGAAGAACAGATTCTGCTAAAAACTAAAAAATCTGGATGCAAACTGAACCTGGAAGTCCACGTTGGGTCAGCGCAAACCTTAACATCTGCCATGACCTGCAGAATGAAACATCAAATCACAATAAAAGTTGATGTCTAGTCGAATACTAAGCTCCCCAACCCTTTGTAGGTGCAACAGTTACTGTTTATTTCATATTTGTTCTGTTTCTTTTGTTTTGCTTCTTTAAAATATATAACAAAACCAATTTGTACTTGTATATGATGAATAACTTATTGTTTATGCATATTTGCTGGCTAGGTGGTATTTCCCTTTTTTCCACTGCAAAACTGTCTAAAACAGATTTTTCCCACAAATAACTAACCTTTGAATACTGAGGCTAAACTAGCCGGTGAAGCCATCCTCACGACAAGCTTTAACAGATGCCCACATTCTTGTCTGCCTGATTCTAAGTTGCTGTTTTTTTTTTCTTTTCTTTTGCAGTAAGTATGACACTGCTTAGAATACTGATGCGAAAATACGCGTCAAGTCCAGTCAGTCGCTCATTGAGTTGTAGACGTGACATGATAAAATGCCACCTTCAGTTTTCCATTTTTTGTACATGTGTGAAGGCCATAAGAAGGCTAAGCTATTAACCACGCCGCTCATTCAACATCTGCACGAGGTTCATCTGTGCAGCAGAGAGCCATGGCTCAGGCACTCCCTCTGTGCCCCTATGGAAAAAGAGGCCTGCCAGAATGAGGAATGATGGCTAAGGCCCTGATTATTAGGATTAATTGTCTCTTAGTCATGCAGTGGAGCAGGAGTACCAGGGTAAAAGCAAGGTGGAAATAAAGAGGGCCAGCCAGCAGTCGTCATGTTTTCTTTACAAGCACCTTTCACATAACAGTTCCTCTCAGGCACTTCACTCTATCAACACCATTTAGACCGGTGATAAGCATGAAGTCATAATAAAATGCGAAATGCTTTTGAATGGAAGTTATTTTCCTTATGCGCCGTGCTGACAAACTTGTTTTAAATAAAGCATTGCCCTGGTAATAATACCGGTGCTGTGTAGCCTATGAAAACACACCTGCCAGGTTAAAGGTTTCTTACACAATCTGCTTCGTATTCATTTTGGCCCTGGAAATCTCAAGTATTGATCTTTGACATACTCACTCTCTGTTAGCTCCTTCTGGTAAAAAAAAAATCTATAAACGAGCTAACAGAGAGTGAGTGTGTCAAAGTACGTTTCATTATTTTAATTTTATTTTCATTTTTTTGCCAAAAAAAAAAAGTTACACCGACAGTCTGTGCCAAGCTCAAACTTCTGTCAACATTTAAAGAGTTTAGATAAAGATATTTTTAAGAAAGACTTTGGTAAAACTTTTGCGAGAACGGTCACGGTCGCAGTCATGAAAGAGGGATCCCTTTGTTTAGCATTTTTTTTTTCATACGTGGCTCTTTAGCCTTATATTAAATGCTCAAATTTTCACCTGTTTTCATTTAAAACGGACAGAGCTCTGAAGTTGCTTCTCGTCCTCAAAGTGAACCAGAAAAGATTTTCGGGAAAGTTACAAATAGATGCCTTTCCACCAACAAAACATCCAAACAGCTGTCACTTCCCGGCGTATTCATTCATCATTATTAGATAATAAGTGGGGAATAGCCCCTGAAAACCCCTATTACCTTTATGTACGCTACAGAAGTGTGCCACAGATAACAGATGAGGCTGGACTTGATGTAAAATTAAATTACTTGTTTCGTATTGGGTGCAATTAATGGGCTTTAGACGCAGCAGCGCACAGTGCATTTAGAGATGTGTCCTATCAACTCGTCCTGGGGATTAACCTATCTACTTTCCATTGGCCTCTGACTGCATGCAAGCAATGCTAATCTGTGCACAACTCCCTTCAATAACTTTCAAAAACTTCTGCATTGATGATGGAATATCTGTCAGCCGGATGTCATTAATTTTGTCCATGATTAAGCGTGTATTTAGGACACTTGTCAAGCGGATGTTTTGAGCTGTAGCTGGTGTGAGCGCGCACATTTTTATTTTTTTCCCCCCCCTGCAGTCTCTTAGAGCCAGAGCTCTGTTTTGTTCACAATTTCATGTAGCATAACAGAGGCTGGTTAGCGTAATTATGAAGTATAAAAAAATATGAAACTACCTCTGAGTGAATCTGCACAAGCTTTTCAGGGAGAATCCTCTCATTCCTTAAGATTTATTATAATTAAGTATCACAGTTTTAACTATTACCCATTCTCTTCACAGTTTATGTTTCACCTCACAGAAATACGTCGGCTCTGTATTTTCCCACTAAGTCTGTAATTTTTTTTCTTTTCTTTTTTTTTTTGCATAACTACATTTCGTCTGTATGTCTTACAAAGCATTGCAGGGTGACCACTTGCTCTCCTGTGGCCTTGACTGTGGCAGCACAGCACCTGAATACAAATCTTCAGAGAAATGCCTTTGATTGTAGAATACCCTTCCAAATTTTCTATAGCCTTCGGTAAAAACACGGAACAACAATTCAGATGTACAGTACAGCACAATGGAGGCACTCAACATGAACTAATCAGTGTTTAGGGAATATATAAGTCTCTTTGACTTTCATGCAGCCGAGGGGGAAAAAAAAAAAAAAAGAGTTTCCAAGTTGTTTGTCATCTAAATAAATCTTCCCTGCAGCATTTCTTCAGACTTCCAATAATAGTGACTAGTTCAAATGCCAAATTATGCTTTGCTCTGACATATTGCCCACACCATGTGGTATATGTGCTTGTGTATATGTTTCCGTGTGTATGTGTGTCACACGGATTGTGTCTGTAAGAGCCTGTGTGTATGCGTGCCCGCTGTTTGTATGCATTACTGTATGTGTTAGTGGAGGTGGCTGGTGGCGGTGTACCAACTAGTCACGGACCTGGAGGATTAGATTTACCATTTCAAAGATGCCTGTGTTTCTAAAGTTTACACACATACATGCGCGCACACACACACACACACTCTCATACAATCACCCACCCACACACTGCTTCCCCAGCTTGTCAACGTGCAACGTGGGCTGTGGAGGCTTGTGCGAACAGATGGGAGGAACCAGCATAAAATAAAGTTAAACTAGAACAGAATGACTATGCAAGTGGCGTGGCCGCCCTTTGTTTGCTAGGAAGGTGATCCTCAGCAGCTGGGGATGATGGAACGCATGATTAAAATTACCAGAGGGAATGATTAATATCTCCTTAAAGCACACACTTCCAGCATATCAATCATCTCATTACACTGGAAATGTTAATTGTGTGAGGGGAGGGTTGGCGCCCCTGAACCATGAAAAAGTAGCCCACCCCTCGACATGTTTACTTACACAACAGAACGGACCTAACAACTCCATGTGTTCTGTACCGTGTTTTGAGAGTTTCGACTGTTACCACTAAAGCAGGTCCCACTCGGCAGGGGACACTGTACTTAACAGTAAGTGGACTCTGTACTTCCTGACAAAAAACCTTGTTTAAGAGCAATCAGGAGGTGTGTGCTAGCACAGGAGTTGTTTTAGAGCTCATGTGTGATGCTAAACAATACTAAATGTGCTTGTACAGTGGTTGTGCAGTGTGAGCTGTAGTAGTATCACATTCAGCCCTCACTCCTGTGCACACTCGTGCTAATAACAGTCATGGTAATAGTTGAGTGTCAGCTGTTAGTGGGATACTTTGATATATACGTCATGAAGTATTGGGCTTTTTAATTGAACTGTGATTAATCTCCTCATATCCCAGATTTCCTGTAAGATTTGTATGTTTAAACGACACAGGCTTCGATTTTGGTGGGGGGGGGGGCATGGAAACAGTGAACCAGCAGGAACAGAAAGTTTTTTTTGTTTTGCTTTATTTTAAGTGGTAAAACATCATGAAACAAAGAAGGCTGCATTTTGAAATAAGGAGAGGAAGAGTTCCCAGTGCCTATGGTGGCCCAGATTGCCCTTGCCTTGCCTTCCTTTCCCCTGGTTGCCAGTGTGTCCTACTCTTTGCCCTCTCTGCTCCGCTGCGTTCGCTCCCGTCCCCCCCTCCCACCTTTCCCTGCGTGCCTACGCTGCCTGAGCCAGCTGCTCCCACTTCATCTTCAGCAGCGTCACCAGGCGGGGTATTAATCATGTTTTTCGAGGGGGACACTCTGCTATTTATCTCTCTGACACTTCCAGCATTCAGAGGCCCATTGCTGGGCACAGCCCATTGAGTAGTAAGATTACACATTACATCGCTCCATTGCTTCTCCCTGCCCTCTCCATTGACTAGCTGTTCAACGGTGGCATCAAGCTTGCGCGATCGGACATAATTTATGCCCTACATGTATAAAAACACTATCCTGTGTCTACATTTTCACCTTCTACACTTCACTTGTACATGTGAAATGGCAATCTTCCATCGATTTCCACACATAAGAAATGCAAGAGTAATATTGTGAAGGAGAGCAGTACTGTAAACGAAAATTAATGTGAAACTCATTGACAGTGAGGCTGCAAATCTGAGTAAATGATTGTGATTAAGCCCGTTTCCTGCCAGTAACATGTAGTGAATATATATTTAATATACGCTGTATTTTACAAATGTTTAAATACGAGTTCTGTTTAGGAGGGTACTTACTTTCAGTCGCGGATCTGGCTTTCAGAGAGCGAGCCAGTGGAACAGTTTTATCTGTGAAATGCAATTACGAATCCTGACCCTTTGCTGTTTCACTTACACTGCATATTGAGGCACTTCTGCAAGAACTCCAGTGTAGTTTGTGCCATAGATTCAAATCGCAATCCAATCTCCGTGCTTTTGAGTAGGCAATGAGATGCGGGAGTGGAATGCACCACTCCTCTGGTGTTTTGTTCAGTTTCAGTGTGTTAAATGCACAAATCGTCGGGCTAAAGTAATCTATTACGTCTTCCTGTTGGAACTTTCAAAAACAACTGAATTAAAGTAGGGATGAAAAAAGGTGTCTTAGAGAAACAGGAAGCAGTTATGTTGGCTGATGGCCAGTCTAATGGGCTGATGGGAATGCTGAATGAATGAGTGATCCTCCAGGGATCCCCTCAGCTTTTGGTGGAGTTCTGAATTGAGAGTGTCAGCTAACTCCTCCTCTGTTGAAAATGGAGGGTAAAAGTGCATTGAAATCCTGCCAAATAGTAAATCAAATATGTGTTCAAAAAGGTAGTGAACATTTTTAGAACAGTAGAGTTAAGTACGCCCTCAACCCCCACTTCTGTCCTCCCTCTCTCTTCCTCTTTCTCTCTCTGTCTTTCACTCGCCGTTTTCATGCACATATTGAAATAATTTGAAGTCTAGATAATAATAATAATAATAATAACTGTTGTTGCCAAGCGCAGCCCAATGCAGAGAGGAGGCAAAAGAGCTCATGTGTAGGAATGCATAAATCAAAGGTTGTGGAAGCACCAACCTAAGTTCGGAGTTCAGGCAGGAGGTTTTAAATGGCTTGCTTGCTTTTTCTTTAACCTGACTCAAATTCTTCCACGCTGGGGGGGGGGGGGGAA
>VURO01026073.1:5072-33094 GCA_015108175.1 Pelvicachromis taeniatus
ATCTTACAACCCCCCCCCCCCCCCCCCCCTTTCTTTAATCTTCTACAGAAATGATTTGAAAATGTCCATATTTGCATTTTATATTCTGAACAGCCAGCTGAGAATAACAGCTCTGGGTCTCTGAGGTTCTAAGAAGCAATTAACAACACATCACAACAAGTGAGCACAATATGAAGTAATAAAAGGTCATACAACTTCCTTTACTTCCTTTCCATCTTTCCTTTCCAAAATCCCTCCCCATCACTTGATATCATGATTAGTTCCTTTTTTTCAGTTTAATTATAACTAAAGGTGGCATGGTGGTGCAGTGATTAGCGCTGTTGCCTCACATAAAGAAGATTCCTTGGTTGAAACTCCTGGTCGAGTTTATTGCAACTCTTTATTGCAACTCCACAAACATTTTGAGTCGAACACCTTGTCCAAGAAGATTTTGCATCCTGATTCTTCTTCTTCTTCTTGTTTGCTGTGTCCTTTGTGTTTCTTTCACTCTTTTAATCGGATTCCTTCATGGTACTTCAGTTACTGTGTACATGTAAGCATGAACCTAAATGTCAGTGCACAGTGGAGGCTGTAATTGAGTGCAGGCTGACAGGCACAGAATGAACACTTGCCTCATGCTGTCAGCTCTGGTAACATGTTTAAAACCTTTGTTTCTAACAATATTTACCCTGCCTGCTGTAACACTGATGTGTCTCCATGCATTTAAAAACCACAATGCACTTTCAACATCAAATCTGCTTTGTGCTTTGGTCTCTCCCAGACTTTGATGCGATTGATTACTTTAGTAGGAAAGCTAAATCTTCATTTTTCTGGCACCTGACAGGTGTCTGAAAAAGACAGAATCAAAGGCTACCTCATAGGTGGACAGAGGATTATTAAAGAAAGCCACAATTCACCACTCACCCTTCTTTTGGCTAAGTGCAGTGAAGCACCAGAGACAGGAGCTGCCCACTCTGCATGCTCAAACTGTAACACCTCCTTCCTACCCTTCTTTCTCTTGACAGTCGGTGCTGGATTTATGATCAAATTTAAATACCATTTAATCATCCTCCACCATGAAATCACCTTTATGTTCCATTTCATTATCACATTTCACCTCAGTGCAGCAGGCTGGCAGCTCTTCCTCAGGTAATGGAGTAGGTTTACAGGACGAACAAGGACACTTAAAGAAAGATCTTTCTTTCCTACTCACGTATGTGAGCACAGTAGTCTCTTTACTCACCCTGTGTTGGACACATGCCCTCGATTGGACTCAGTGTAAAAAAAAAACAAAACTAAATATTTACCCATATTTACAAACAATCTCCAGTCACAGCTTATGAGTCATTTAAATTCTCAGGGCAATGTAGAGTCAGGAATGAACTAAAAACATGGACCTCAGAAAGGCGGTGTGGCCGACGACGTTTGCAAATAGAACACATTATTTTTAAAATGTATGATTGTGTGTGCGTAAAACTCTTCATCAACTCTTCATCAATTGTTAGCTTCTAAAATGTTGCCCATTAGCATAATGCTGATGGCAGATATGTTTTTGCATATAATTACTTCTGATGCTCGTATTTTGAGTACTTAATGTGTTGATACTAACAGACTGGATCTCTAACAGGGAGCAAATGCCGTCTGTAAGTCTGTACAAACTAAAAAACTGTGTCACCAAAAGCTGTGATTTTGTGAGATCACTCACAAACAACTGCAGCAGTTGTTTGTGAGTGCAGCAGTGATGTGTAAGACACATCACTGCTGCACTTTCCGTTTTCTTCTGATGGTCATTGCATTGGGTTGGAGAGCTGAGCTCATCTCTAATATGTTCCACAAATAGCATCATGCCTGCAACATGTAACGCATGTGATGTTGTTTTTGTTTGTATGCTTGTTTAAATACCAGAGGGCACTGATGATACACTGTGTGCACCCACACAGTTGCATTTGAACTGTTAATTAAACACTGGTTTTATTTAAATTTACATAGTTTAGTCAACTATATGCACACCATCAAATATGAGACAGCATGAATGGTTCTTAAAGTTAAAGTGCCTAAATCATATCGCTCTCATATACATGGGCAGTCCTCTTCACACACTAATTGTTAGTTATTATTAAACTTTGCTTTCGCTTCCACAGTGTGTCTTTTGTACTCTCTCCTTTCTCTCACCCCCAACTGATCACAGCAGATGGCTGCCCCTCCCTGAGCCCAGTTCTGCTGGAGCTTTCTTCCTGTTAAAAGGGAGTTTTGCCTTCCCACTGTTGCCTTGCTTGCTTATAGGCGGTCATCTGATTGCTGGGGTAACTGTTGTGATTTTGCACCATATAAAAAAAAACTTGAATTGAATCCAATTGAAAATTTGAATCACTTGTACAATAAGTCATCTCCATCTGCCTCTGGTGAAGAAAAATAAATAATAAGATATGCTGTGACTAGCAGCTAACCACAATGTCTAAGGTGGGACATTTTCTTGAGTTGAAAATGTGATATCAGCTGATATGCTGTATTACCTATTTGTCCTTTCTGGGGAAAAAGCAGCCGAGCCTCAGTCTGATGCCCTTCAGGGGGAAATCCTATGAACATGTCATATGTCAAAGAATTATCTGGCACTAGGAGCTAATCTTAGCACTAGCTTTGTGAATACAGGTCCAGGTCCAGCAAATTCAAATTTTATTTGTCACATACACAATCATACATAGTACGACATGCAGTCGTACTATGCTTGTTGCTGTGCAATTCCCGACCATAAAACCCCCACTAAACATAGACATAAAAGTAAACATAAAACTCTACCAGTAAGAAATTTACATAATATACAGATTTAAACTTACAGTAAAAAATTTTTTACAGTAAAACTGAATGAAAAAAATTATCAATAAAAAAATAGAATGTGCAGATAAGCAAATTTAGGAAATTATAAAAGTGTGTATATAAACAGTGTGCAGAGTAACAGTTTGCAGTGGAATAAACAGTTGCTGATGTATAGTAATGAGAGAGAGAGAGTCCAGTCCTACACCTGGTACAGAGACCGAACAGCCTGGGGGAAGAAGCTCCTCCTCATTCTCTCTGTTTTGGCCTTAAGCGCTTCCCAGACCTCAACAGGGAGAAGAGTCCATTGTTGGGATAGAACCAAACAGCAGGTTCGAACCAGAATCTCCCGACTCACCGATCTGATACAAAATACTGAAGCAGAGTTTCTAAAGAAATAGGATTGTTACATCTGTGTGGCTGATGTTGCCTCGGACACTTTGTCAGGACACCATCACCACAGAAGAAGCAGGAGGCAACTAAACAGCATTGTACTATGCTCTGTGATGAGAACTTTTTGACTGATTAGACACCTATTTGTGATCTGTCACAAATACTCTTTCATCTATTCTAAAATCTTTTTTTTTTTTTTTTTACAAATTTTTTGCTTCAATGCACAACCTACACAATGGGAGAGGCTTAAAAGAGCTGTCAAAAAGTTTGAATTGAGTCTGCAATCCATAAATCACAGAATCCACGCCCAGTAATTGCATAGAAATGTGCAAAACACCACATGGAAGCAGCCTGTAAGTGATAAAACACAATGCTCTGCAGTCACACGCTGATCAGGCTACAGTCGCACATTTCAAAAGAACAATGATGAGACATTAGTTTTGAATTGGATTTTATGTGCTGCTTTAGACAAGCTGATGGTTATGTTCTGCATCTGTTTTGTGAGACCCATCAAACTGCAGATATTACTTCTGCTCCGGTTCCCATACCACACAGGCTCTGATTCCATTGGTAGTTCAACATTAGATCACTTGTAGAGTGTACAGTTCATGCTTCCACTGCCCATTTCAACATTCAAACAACAAACAACCCAGTAATCCTGTTTGATTGCACTCAGACAGTAGAAAAAAAGGCCTTCTGTGCTGCCATAACCTAACAGCATTTTACATTGATTGTAGTTTCAGCTATTTAGATGTGGCATGAGAGCAGGAGCTGAGCTGGGAGAGTGAAAAATATTGCATTATGGAGACATGGCATTCAGCCACTAATGCATTCAATTCTCTTGATTATAATTACACTTTACAAGGAAACACTCACATAAAATAAAATCCATAAATCATAAAGCTGAAGAGGGCTACAGAAGTTGATTGGTGCGCTTACAAGTGTTAAGTTTGAGATACCTGCTTGCTGCCCACTTTCAGCCACCTAAACTGTTTTTAATGGAGCCAAATTGACAGTACAGTTGTGCATATTTGCACGTTGTCACATTGTTTGACAACGGAGTGAGTCTGCCACATGCTAACTATGCAACCAGATTGCTTTTTGGTCAGAATATTTATTGTCAAACACAAAAATAAGGATCACAATATGACTTAGAGACAAGAGAGGGATACACTGCGGGGACAGCAGGGCTGGTGACAGCTGCCAAATCAGATAATGGAACAAAACCAAAGGTAGGCTAACAGTTCACAAAAATATTAAGGAGAGAAGAAAATGGAACACAAATGCAGCTTCCTGCCTTCCAGCTGATGAGACTGAAAACGACAACTAATGTGTGCACTGTGTATCATGTAGATGTGTGTCTGTACTTGGCCCAGTCCAAGTACGTCAAACACAAAATGAACTCGTGTAGAAGTACCCGTGTACAACTTCACAGACTGTGTCAGCAGTCTGCCAAGTGTCTGCTTGTAGGACACACGAAGCAAATGACCATTTAAAACAAGAGGCACAGAAAAGTGCGCTCTTAGTGTGAGTACATTAAGGGCGTACTCACACTAGGCGCAGTTGCTTTGTATTGTACTCAATCAGCCGCTCTCCCACTAGCCTGCGCTCACTGCCCTTAACAATCTTAGCATCTCAACCTCTCTCTCACAGACACGCACTCTCTTGTAAACCACTCTCACAGAGGGCAGTGAGCTTCAGAATTTCATGCATTTTGTGGCTTAATTTGGGAAGTTTCGTATATTTGTTAAATACTTAGCAAATCAATGAAGGTTATTCTAGTATGACCGTATCACACACCATAAATCACAACCTACAATGAGCGACAGCCATGCAGGGCTTAAATACGGCATCAGTTGGGTGGATCCAGTTGGGTGGAGTGAACTCGGCTTCTTACCAATCAGCTACAAGTCAGCCAGGAAGCAGAGTGCTTGGCACTGGTGACACATGACCAATCACAGTTGAGAGACTGTTTAATTTAATTCAGTTTTATTTAGAATATCCACATATTAATGAACCTAGAAAGGAGAGAAAGTTAGAGCCTGTTTCATCCCTTTCACAACTTTTGTACATGTTTGTTTTGTGTCATCGCCTGGTTGAAAGCACCCAGTCGTGTCTACAGTTCAAATGATGGTTTGAGGTTATCATGAAGACTTCTAAAATAGTGTGTCTCCTTAGTAAAATGGCCCCAGAGCATGATGCAACCCCCGCCATACTTAATAGTTGCTAAGGTTTTCCTGAGGTTGATTGCCTCACCTTTACTCCTCTAGCAAAACAAATAGTATTTGTCTCATTTTGTCAAATTTGTCTTCCTTTCAGAGGTTTTTTTATTTGACAGTTTGGTTGTCTGCATACTGAAGGTGTTGATTTTGGAGCAGGATCTTCTTTCTTGGACACCAGCCTCGTCCCAGGCATGTGCAGTCAGTGGCACATGGCTGGCAGGCCTGGGTCATATGATTTCTGACAATCCAACTAACTTTCAGTTGGCTGAGGTTGACAGTTTAGATTTTCTTCAGGCCTTGGCAAAGTCACTTGCACATTTGCTTGACTCACGATCTTGGGATATGTAATTCTTTAGAAATAGGTCCAAAAATGTTTTTGTGTAAATCTCCCTCCCTCTTTCAGAAGTTTGCACTGATCTCCTCAGATGTCCACATTTTACTGTGCATTGGTTTGTTTGTTTTATGCTGGAAGTGAGAACCTAGTTATCCTCAATCACAAAATGTGGCAACTGGCTGTAATTTTGACCCTGTGTCCATTTAAATAAATAAAAACCCTGCACCAAATTTCTTGGGTGTCTTTGCACTTTGCAGTGTATGTACACTGTACAAAGCTTCAGCACCAGACAAAGAACAACTCAAATCGATTATTAAAAGCCAAAATAGTCATGCCCATGTTGAGTATGTTTAATCTGTTTAACAAAATGTGATTTCTTATTTGGAGCAGTGGCTGTATAATCTGAAAAACAGTCATTAAATATGCAACTCACAAGCTGTTTTGTGGCCTCTTGCCTCAGTAGTGGTGAGGGTCTTAATTTGTAAAAGATGGTGGGACAACATATCAGCTTTCTTTATGCTGGTAAAGAGAATTCAGAAATCCTGCAAGCGAGCTGCAGCACGACTCCAGTGGCAAATTATTGTAGCTTTAAGTGTGGTCACTTTTGCCCTGTCGTGTTTGCTAAGATTTCTTCATCTTGTTAAATGTTTCCAACATCTTCTGTTACTGAGAAATGACTCAGACATCCCCTGGGCAAACAAAGATAGCAACCAATGAATTCTTAACAGCATGCTGTCCTCTATAATGGACTTTTGTCAAGAAACACATCACCATAATGGAGAATAATTTGTTATCAAGGAGCTTGCTACCTGAAAAGGGCCTTAGCGTAATGTGTGTGAAACTTGTGAGAAGGAGATGATGTATCCGAGGGGTGTTTTTTTTGTTTTTATATGTTGTATCCTTGTGTGTACTTGCGAGTAAACTGTAATTTAATTATCAGACATGAACATTGTGTTTGGGGTATAATGGAATGTGTGTTCTGAGAAACCCAAAGGCATAGTATGTAGCAAAACAATGGGACATAATCATGTCATGAAAACAGCAGCTGCCTTGTCTAGAACCTGCTCTGCTTTGGGGGAGGACTAAATTTGCTGTTAGGTCTACTCTGTGCAGGAGAAATGAGATATGCACCTAGGCGGCTGTCAAACCATTTATCATTTTAATAAGGCGCGGGTTGTTCCGAGGCTCTGTGTTGCCTTTCTCTTTCGCATGCTGCCTCCTTCAGGGGCCAAATTCAGTTTGTGAACATAAGACATTTCAATACAGAATCCTTCTCCTCACATACAAGGTTTTGAATAATCCGCCCCCATCTTATCTTAAAGACCTGATAGTACCACATGACCCCAAGAGAGCACTTCACTTGGACTGCAGGCATTCCCACGTGTTTAAATGTAGAATGGGAGGCAGAGCCTTCAGCTTTCAGGCTCCATTTCTGTGGAAACAGCTTCCAGTTTGGATTCAGGAGACAGATACCCTCTCTACTTTAAGATTAGGCTTAAAACTACAACTAGGGCTGGATCAGGTGACCCTGAATTACCTATATGCCACACATATAAGCATATGTGAGTATATGTATGCCGCATAATTAAGGAAGTCAGGTGACAATAGGTTTAGGCTGCTATGTATTTATACGCCACTCTTTAATCATTTAATCAGTATTTAATCACTCAATATTATTAATAATCTCAGACACTCTTTCAGAGTGTGTCCTTTGTCCTCTCTCACTCCCCTGATCCCTAACCAGGGATGAGAGGACCCTAATTATTGTAGGACCATCACCTTAAAATATAAATCACCTTTAGCAACTGTTTTTTTTTTGTGATTTCGAGTTATATAAATGAAACTGAATTGAATTAAATGCTATGCAAATAAACCACAGCAAGTTTGCCTTCATTGCCCTCACTGTCATGAGATCATTAGTCAAAAACAAGGTTTTGATGTGAGCAGAAAACTTTGCTGATGCTTAAAATCTAGAAGTTGATAAATTATAAAAACTGAATTTATGTTTGACATAACCACTGCTTGGTGAAACATAAACACTGACGCAAACCATGTGAGACACAGCATGGAATCAAACACAATTGTCTTTTTCTCTCTATGCTCTTGTACTCTGCAGACAGTCAAAGGGAAACTAAGGAACATATATGTTTGCATACAAGGTTTTACAACAAAAGTATTGCAAACATTACATCTGTTACATCTCACACTATTCGAATGTTACGTGTACAATTTGCATTAGTTTTAATCCATAATTAATTTCCAATCATATATATGCACGGTGGTCGGTTTTGAGTAGGAAGAATTTCACTACTTCACATTTGCATAAGCCCAGCCTTAGTATTCACATCACGGAAAGAGGAAATTAATTAGGACTTTAAATAAATACCACAGGGAGCCATTTTAACTACTTAGTTACATGTACCACATGGAATTTTGATTACAAACACATATTTTATTTATTGCTGTTTATGTTAAAAATAATGTGGTGAGACATATGTATGATAAATACCAGCCTAGAACTACCAGCCAAGTGGCTTTCCTACCTATAAAACCCGCCGGACAGCCAAATGGCTGGAAGGCTTTTAGTTACTATCCTTAATCACCTGTGAACTGCTGCCTTTGTTATGTAGATAAGGTGGGGCCATCCTGAGCCACTTGGAGTGATTAGTTTCACAGTTCACAGGTGATTAAGGATATTGGCTAAAAGCCTTCCAGCCATTTGGCTGTCCGGCGGGTTTTATAGGTAGGTGGCTGCTCTGGGACTGCTAGTGTTAAAAGGTGAAATGACACACAGCTCAGACTGTGAGCACAACAGCTCCGCAGTTAGCTCTTCTGTTTGTGAGGGGTAGCCAATCAGAAAACTGCTGGTTTGTAGAGACGGCTGTCTTTAAACGAGAAGATCTAAAGCTGACGTCCAGTGTGCCATTAAAAAAAATGAAACAGTTTTTTTTTTTAACTCTGAATTGTGCAAACTTATTCTGTTTAAGTCCAAGAATAATAATATACAATTAGATCTATTAATATAAATGTAGACTATGTAAGTAGGTCTACATAAAATATTTAACTCTAGATCTAAAAAATAGATACACATTAAGGAGTTGCCAAATCTTGCCATTCTACCTAACTCTTACGGTGGACAGCATATTTAGAATAGAATAAACCTTTATCATCCCACGAATGAGAAATTTGAGATAAAAAGAGTGAAAACTAGGGGGCATCCGGAATTGAACCAGAGGCCTCTTGATCTGCAGTCAAATGCTCTACCACTGAGCTATACCCCCTGTTTATATGCTCACTCCTTGTTTCTTGGTGTATTTGCAGCCTGTTCAGCAGCTTCTGTGGTTTGAGAGAACCCCGGGTATCTGTGTGGTTATGCTTTGCTGTACCAGTTGAGCAGAGTTACTTCAGTGAAATCCTCAGTGGAACATTAGCTAATGATCCCATCAAAACATTACTGGCAAGCTTGTTAGGGATTACACAGTCCATAGCACACCACAGGAGCAGCAACGCTGTCAGGCACAGTAGAATATTAACACACTAAATGGGACGGTATTGGCAAGTTATAGGTGAAAGTGCAAAGCCCAGCAGTTTTAAGATGCTGGTGTGTGTCTGACAAAATTTCAGCATGTTTAAAAGTTGTAGAAGAAACCAGAACATGAGTAATTATGGTAAATTCTTCAATTTCCTTTCCTCAGAAGCCTTTTTTGATCAAAGTAATTTGACTGGCAGTCACAAAAATGTATGCAAGAAAGCATTTGCACTCCAAATGACTGTTTTCCTGAGTCACTTGAGTGTGACTCACGTCTGAGTAGTGGGTGAAAGCAGTGAATCAGGGGTTTTCTGTGAACGACGATTCTCTGACCAGCTTCACTAACGAAATATACTGTCGCTAACACAGCCACACTGTGGGAGCTGCACTGCTTATTGGCAGCTGACATATTTTTGAATTATGGTCCTGTGCACTGTCATACAGTGTTTATTACTGTTTGCTATTTTAGCTGTCACATCAGAAGTGGCACAATGAAATGACTTGTCTAGTTTTGTAGCCAGGTACTCTGATAATTATATTTAGTGTACTGCTTTAGGATAAAGCTGTGAAATGTGGTAATATTTTCATCTCAAACGACTTTTCGACTCGAATTGTGTTTCACAGTTGGCTTCCTTATGTTTTAAAAAGTGATATACTGTATGAATAAGCCCATGATGCTAGCTTTAATAGCATCTCGATCAAATCTGCTCTTTGCTTATTGTATTGGATCACCCCTTTTTCTCAACATAAGTTTTTGATAATCCTCTGAGTTCCAAGAAGGAAGAGCACGAGGTAATACTTTAAGCTCTCGTACCTTTTGATCTGTCAAACAAAAAAAAACCCCGAATTGGCCAATAGCTTTCTATCAAAACTGAAACTGAATAATTTAGCAGTGAGACTGGAACAAATACAGAAGACAAATCGTGATCTGTGAATGAAAGTTTGCTTTTCATTTATTGTTATCCAATTTAGCTTTTTAGCTGTTTTAGGGGTTTGAATGCTATAAGGCAGGGCCAACACACCTGAATCAGATGATCAGTTAATTACCAGGCCTCTGGAGAACTTCAAGACATGTTGAGGAGGTCATTTAGCGATTTAAATCAGCTGTGATGGATGAAGGACACATCTAAAACCTGCAGGACACCAGCTGTGAAGGCCTGGAGTTCCCCCACTCCTGCCATAAGGCTATTGCAGAGTCCTGGGTTTAAATGAGCCCTCAGACTATTTTGTGTGTCTTTCCCGGTCTCCCCAGAAAGTTCAAAGTCTAAATAATAATGCTAAATTTAACAGACAATTAATTTAATAGGTCCAAACAGACTCCAATGCCAGATCAGAAATCCCACATAGGAATTGTAGCTTTATGTTTTGGAAAGAGAAGTTGTTTGTTTTTTTAATTTTACCTCCTTTAAATATACCAGAAATATAATATTTTCAAACTCTGGTTAACTAAAACCAAATGTATCTGCATGGATGAATCATTTCTATTTGATTATTTTATCTTAGACCATGTAGCCTACACACTAAGTATGTCGATGTGTTAATGTATCTGATATTGTTATCATCGAGCTCATTGTGTGTTTCCCAGCACAACACTGCAAACATTTTCAGGAACCCTTAGAGGAGTATTTATACACACAGTCGCTGTTTGTTTTGTAGTCAAACGTGACGCGCTATTGCATCCTGTTCGTGCCAGCGTTGCAGGATGATGGGTAATGATGTTTCTTTGTCACCACGCTTGCACCGCGCCAAGCAAAGCCTGCTGCTGTGGCTCGCTGTCTCACTGCCCTGTCATCAGCTCTGCTCAGGCAACAACACAATCGCTGCTGTCACATATGCAGAACTGTGCAGATCAGAGAAGCTGGAGAGTCTCTGCATATAAGAGAGAAGAAAGAGACGGAGGCAGGGGGGAGGGAGTGCACTTGATTATGGCCGTGTCAATGAGAGCGAGCCAGGAAAAAAAAAAAAAAGGAAGATGAAGAGTGCCATCTCTGCTGTAGCCCGCGCCGTGCTTCACCAGGCTGTCACTTTAGGTTACTGTCGGCTACCTTGGGTTTGACAAACAATGACATGCCTGCACAGCATCGCAGCTGGCTTGTCTTTGTATCTCATCATCATCACTGCATAGAAACACACACTTTCTGTGTCTTATTGACATGTATGTGTCCATACAGCGCACACAAATCAGCTCAGCGAGACTCACTCGCTCAAACTGCTCTTTCATATCCTCTTCACGTGAGGATCCCATTTACTGTGGAGAGCAGGTTTTTCTTCACCTGCTGGATGCTTTGATTTTGTGGGGCTTAAAACACCATTAAGGGCAAATCTTTCATTATGCTTAAGTGCATGAATTGCCAATAAGCAAAAATTGGGCCTTTAGTTTTTTTTCAAACTCATTTAACAGGAAACATTGTTTTCCAAAACACTTAAACTGTGTGTGTGGAAGGAACAATGCGCTCACTGCAAAGCACATTTTTATTCTGTCTTGTGTTGCTTGACAATACCTGTCCTTGTTCTGCTGCTGGATACACAGGCAGAATATATTACGCTGTGCTTTGTACAAGGTTCTCAAATTAAAACAGCAGTTAACAAACAGAGGCACTCATTACAGTTGCTCCCAATCATTTCAACAGTGGCTTTATGGGAAATCTGATTACAACAGCATGCAGAGGGAAGGAGCAAGTGTAGACAGGGAGGAAATACCTGCACCTGCAGATATCCAACTAAATGGAAAAGTGCTTTAATGAAAGCACGGAAAGGCAATGTCAGAATGTAATTACAGGGTTTGGTGGTGACCTCGGTGTTGGGTTTGATGTGTTTGGGCTGTTCTCTAAATATTGCTTATAAGAGCCGCCGGCAGTTCAGAGAAATGAAAAAAAGTTTTCTTTGATGCATCAGGTTCTGGCGATATTTAGACGGGGATGTCACTTACAACTTATCATTTTTTAGTGCATATTGTAAGTGTCTTTTCCTAACCCTCATCAAACTGTGTTTAATGCATACACACACAAGTTATTTTTCATGTCTGAGCCTCAGCAGCAAGAGGAAAAATGTGAAACCAAGTGCAAAAAGTCCTAACAGGACTTTCACCATGAGCTCTTGACTCCTAAACTTACTACTTACTCTCTCCCAAACCCCCTAATGCAGACTCTGGTTTTCCAAATCATGACCCATACTCTGCCACGGCTGGTGTGTTGAGGCATCAGTGGCTGTTGTTGTGATTTGGTAGAATTAAACTGAAATTGAATAATTAACTTAAACACACAGTCTCTTTCTGGACACACATCAGAAACAGGTTGGTGGAATGTGTCATATTGACCTGCCATCTTTGTGTTGCGTTTTATGTATGTGACTAAAGACTGGGCACATATGTAATACGCCGTATAGTTTACGTTCACGTTAAAGATAATAAATATCTCTTTCAAGCTATATATTACCATTTAACTTTTGTATATGCATATTTTGGCTTTCACCACCCGTCCTCTCGCCACTGCTCTGTCTCTCCTCCTTCATTTCCACCTCAGTCCCCATCTCCTGAGCTGAAGTTTAGCGCTCTAACACTTAAAAATGTGCATAAATAAGCATATTTATGCACATTTTCAAAGTTATTTGTCCTACCGTGGCCTCCGTAGGTCGGATTGTGCACTTGAAGGCTAAAATTGCTGAATGGCTGTAATCCACTTTTGAGATTTTATACACTATACCTTTAAAAATAAAATATGCACAGATTTATCTTGTTCTCAACCAGCAAATTTTCTGCTGATTCCTAAAAACAGTCAGTTAACTGTAAAACTTTGTTTTAAATTCTTTTAAATGTAATTCAAATTGCTGTCACTTTTTAAGGGTTTACCCCACACCAAGCTAAGATCCCAGTGCCTTGCTTTTGTGGCGATTAAGATGAATTCAATGTCCTTGCTGATCATTTTCCAGTCACTTCTAAGTACAGAGCTTTTACAGTACATACAGTATGAGGAATGCAGTAATATCACAGCAAAGGGGCAAGAATTGGGACACAGAGGAACTTAATCCTCATATGTGGGTGGGTGTATCTGTGGAAAGAAGACGCTGTCAAATATCAATATAACCCATTTTTTCCTTGATGACAAGCACTTTATCACTTGTCAGCTGAGATCGATGTCTGCTGCTGAGGCTTCATTGTCAATTCAAAATGGGTTTAAAATCAATAAGAAGAAAACGCTTCTTTTTATTCCGTGGCCATGGTTCAAGTCAGAGTTTTCACATAGTCCTGCAGTGTGACTGGCCACCTCTACTTTGCTTTGAAGGTTTTTTGTTTTTTTTTAAACAGAACTAACAGAGAAGTTCTTATTAGAGGGTGGTGTACTGCACTGCATGCCACTGTTCCTTATGCTTGGCATTCTACTTTTGTCTGCAGAAAGATTCAATAAGCATTGTTTTGCGAGCATAGAGAGCCTTTCTTGTTAAATGGATTTATTTTTCCCTAATATTGGTAAGTGCTTGGTCACACATTGTTGAATTGTGATTATCTCTATAATATTGGTGGGTCTTTCCCAACACAGGGGTTAGAAAAATGAAGCCAACATGACATGTGAAATAGTCCGTCGATGGCTCAAAGCAAGACAATCCTTGTAGATCGCCATGTTAAAATACCCAACTCAGTAAAATTAAAGCATTTTTACAACTTGGTCCAGAAATGTCTTTGATCTTTACTGATAGTTTGCCCTTTCTAACTGTTGATGTCCTTTGGGGTATTTCTGTTACCAGCCTAGTCCCTTTCTGCCTGAGTTTTATTAGAGTATTATTAGCGTATGACTTAGCTCTAGCTTGCAGGGATTTCCATCTGTGTATTACACCCGTACCAATTTTATGTATGTATCTTACTAACCAAACTTGCTAGTGTTAGCTGATAAGCGAAGAACTGCAGCAGTAGTGTTAAGGCACGCCTAAAGTCAATTAAGTCCCTCTAGTGATGCTATAGCCTTGAGAGTCAAAGTGAATGTGATTGCAGCACAGTATGTGTGTTTGACTGCTTTGTCTGCTAATCTGTAAAAAGTACCAACATAAAAATGAACTTCAATCAGGCAAAAAGAGTGAGTCTAGACCAAGTAATTACAAAACTTCAGGTACGGCTCTTTTGGTAGCTGCTGCAGTTTCTTTGTCACATTAATTTGCATAGCCTTTTCATGACTCTTTGACTCCTGTCACATCTAATATGATCTCTACTCCATCTCACACTCAACTAAAATTGACTTTTTTTTGTACTGGCCTTCAGATCAAAAGCTAATTTCCTGAGTGTCTGATTTCTAAAATCACAGTCTGAAGTGTAAAAACCACACAGGCTTGCTGCTGCCAGGTTCACATATAACCAGAGTGGTTATATGGGAACCTGGCTTAATGAGCCTCGTGCCACAGGCAGATACTGCAATTATGATTTCCAATCCCTTCCTTAGTGGCACGGTGACTATTTTTGGAGTGCTAGCAGGTGCAGGTGCTGTAATCTGATTCATTTATTTCAACAAGGGTTTTAAATGTCAGCTGAGCGACTAAAAGGGAAAGGCACTTGACCTCTTGTTTCCAGAGCCAGCTTTGATTTTAGGGTGCAGGTGCAGCTGTATAAATACACTGAATGCATGAGTTTTTGAGAAAGTTTTTGAGCAGCATTAATAATTTGGGTCAGCAGATTTTTTTTAAAGCCCACAGAGAGAGAGGTGCTGCGGTGTAATTAAGGAGAAAAAATATAATGCGTGTGTTTTAGCCTAAAATAGTTGGAATTTAAACATTTTTTTTTTTGTTACTGATTTCCGAACCGGAACACAATTTTCAGGTACTGTATATCAATCACCTGACAAACATAAGCAGCTCATAGCATAAACATCAAATGTGTTTGTCACCATGCTACTTTATTTGCCATATTTTGTCAGTCATTTTAATTATTAGTGAGGTAGCAGTACTTAGTGATACATATTTGTCATTTCTGACAGTGGTTTTGAATTAACACCAAAAATATGCCCACACTTAACATCTAAGTACAGGCATCCTATTTTTGATAGAAGTAAAATAAAAATGTATTGACAGCTGTGATGGAGTTGCACTACTGTGTACAGGACTCTGTGTGTTGTCTGCTCACCTGGAGAAAAGTTCAGTGATGAATTATGTGTTTATTTTTAATCTAACCACATTGGCTGTGTTTTTCACCCTGTTATAGGCCAGGATTGATGCTGGGATGTGGAAATGGAGTCCTTTATGTAGTAAAACCTTTTTTTGTACAGCTTTGAGACGTTTGTTTGGCCAGTGTGAGAGTATCAGACTAAGTAAGAATTGGCATGCCTGAAGTACCATTATCCATCATTATACTAGTCACAGCAGAACAAGTAGAACAAGACTAATAGCAACAAAATCGTTGTAAGTATTATAAAATAAACATAAGTGTAATTTAGTGCCTATGAATTTCTTTGTCATTTATAAAGTACAGTGCGTATCATGGATACAAATTTTTTAGATCTAAAACTGTTAAATGTTAGAAAAGTTAGCACACATTAGCCTTCAAACAAAAATATATATCTGTAAAGAAATAACTGATTGTGTTTGTTTGATTATGAGAGATCAGATCTGTGTCGGGTTCTCTATGCGGCGATCAATAATCTGTAATTTAATGGACTTCATTTCTTTTCATATGGTGCACTGTTTATACAGTGTGATACAGAAGCAGGCACAGTAACTATAGCTAGGAAGAGTATTATGTTTAGTGTTATATTTACATAAACCTGGTATTTACATCCTTACAAACAAAACAAATAAAACAAATAAAAACACCTAAAAGTTTTAACATAAGCAATGAAAAGGATTGGTCATATCCTTTCGTACTGACTATTTTATTGAAATAAATTGTGTATGAAATAAAGTGTTAGGCATTAAATAATTAAATAGAGGCATTTTTTAAAATGATTTTTATATATACATTGCGATGTACTCACTGAAGAATTGAAGGAATACATAGAATAATAGAGAAGAGACAGGCTCAGTAAACTTAATTATCAGCAAAAAGTTCCTCGGTTAGCAATTTAGAGTTGCTAATATAGTTTACTATTTACAGTTTTATTGACATGAAATCTGACATGAGTCATAATGTCATAATGGGGTCATAATGTATCCTTGACCCCACTGTTAATGCAGGATGTAATTACATCATAAGTCAAACTAACAAAGGCTAAGCTTTCTGAGCCACGCTTAAGTGCATTGCATTGTGGGAAACAAGTCCTCAAAATATGATGCCTAATAAATCAAGTTTGAAATGACTGTAATTTGTCTCTCTGAGTTTCTATCTTAGCAACTTATTGCATTTGCTGTCTGTTAAACTGTTAATTCATTTCTTAAATCATGATTCTCTGGGACACAAAATACAGAGAGAAGTTGTATGCAGCTGTCAGTGGAAGGTGAATTACAAATATTCCTAAAACAAGATAGAAATCTTTAGGATTTATTTATTTGCTGCATACAGTGTATACAGTTGTTACAGTTACTGTAATATTCCTAACACACCCTGGTACATACAAAACAGTGTTGTATATACACTCATAGCTGCAAAGCCATTTTTTACATGCCCTTTAAAACATTTGTTGCATTTTACATTTGAGTTTTTCTTATCTGACACTCTTCTCCTTTAACATTACTGCTGCAGTGGTGCTTTTCTTTTATATTTTCTTGGTGGAACTGTAAATCAGACACTGTACAGCCTTAAGCTACCATTAAGCTATCATGTGTATTTATTAGCACGCACACAAAAAAATCTTTAATACATAAAAAGTAATTACTTAAAAAAAAAGTCATATATAGCCCCTCTCCTGAACCACACATTTTCTAATCAGACTCTTTGGTTGGGTTGATGTGGCCTTAAATTACTCCACAGTTAAAAAAAACTCCTAATTCATATTCAGATGTTGATGCTGTTTTCTTTATTCATTGGGGACATTTCTGTTGAAAACACTGCTTAAAACTGCATTTCTACTGATTCTGCCTCCTTGTAGTGGAAGGTGACTGACGTGGTCTCCCACGTTGTGTTAATGGAAGCTATCATGGAACTATCTGTATCAGCTGGCAGCTCTTTATTTTTGGAATTTGCTCATACCAAACCTTTAGCGTCCTCCCACACTCTGACCTGTGGTCACTTCCTAACAATGCAACACATCTAGTTTTGGCTTTGTGTCTTTGGGACTACAGGGTCTTTGAAGCAAATAAAAATACTGAACCAGCTGCTGACAAAGGTCCAGATAGTTTGATTAATGTCAAAAGTTGCCACTAATCGCAACAGAAATATGCTATGATTTATGAGATGAATAAATCAACATTAATATTCTGCTCATGTACATAATTTAAAGTTCATTATTCATTTTCTGTTACTGAACCTGAAGAATTAAAAGCAAAACAATTGTTAATGATGAAAATATTTATTTCCATTTATGAAGAATGACAGTCAAGAAACCAGGAATCCAAACAGCATGTGTTACAAGTGTAAGACTGGTGAGTGGTTGTACTTTGTAGTGCTGTGAGCATCAGCAGTGTTTGCCTTTTATATCGTCTTCAAAACAAACCCCCCGTTAATTTATGCAGTCCACTGAATTCCCATCAGTGATGCAGTCTTGAGCAGAACATTGTTAGATTTATCATCTTAACTTCACAGTGTTGTCTCTGAGTCTCAAACAGACTGCTCTCCTATGATGAACAATTCTGCATGTGATGTTTTATAACCCACAGTTATGCTTCAAATTATTATAAGAGGAGCAATGGAGGAAGTGAGGTGTCATAGTTACAGAACCACAGAGTCTCTGTAGGGCGGCGGTTGAGGTGGGTTGGATGGGTCAACAGAGAATTTTGTGGGTTTTATGACATGCCCACAAACAAATCTTACAATGAAAGTACAATGTATGAGTTGATTTGAAAGCTTCTTTAGTTTCTGAAAATGTGGCTGAAATGCAGCGTAATCTTGCTCTTTAGTGGTCTGCTGTTGGATGCTTTGGTGGATGCCAACAGTTTAACCTTGCTGATGATGCACTATTAAATAAACCCCAAACCTCATCTTTCTGAAACAAGAATTTGCTTAATCTAAAGGAAGGACTTATATCACATAGTTAAATTATAACCTCATCATCTCAGGGCTGAACATCCCGAATGAAACACAAAAACACACCCCCCACACTCTAAAGTCAACATAAGTCAGCATAATGCTCTGTAGTTCACCTCACTTCCAGCTTCCTTTATGTGAGTGAACTGTTTCTGGCCTGCAGCACATTACAGTTTATAGCTGATGGACGTACATCCATCCCCTGTGATCTGTATTTCAACATCAGACATCAAACTAGACTTTGATGGTTGTGCAAAGAGAGGTGGATCTCAGTCTGGCTAACACTGCGCAGCAAACACGGTCATGCACAAATGACAGACAGGTGTATTTTATTCTCATCAGATTGTGGTGATATGCGGTGTGCGCATCACACGACCGGCAAAATGTGAGGTTATTTCACCCTTTCATGCATGAATTATGACAACCTCAATCAGGAGTTTTTATCCATCTTTAGGCATGAAAAAAAGATTTCTGAACTTCATTTTTTTAGACATGTACTTTTCAAAGAGTTTATAACATGTCCTCTTAGGTGGACAACGTATGTTTTGACTTATGAATTTGGTATGGAGTGACACATCAGTGTCCAATGTAGTGGTTTATGTGCAAGTATACCATCAACACTGACACAAATGCAAGAAAACAGCCTTTGAATAGCTGTCCACTGTAGTAACCACTATGTGTGAAAGGGTTAAAAGTTATTACAGCACTTGATTGTTCAGTGTAAATAATAATTTCACCGTAACCTGTAACTACACCAGATAAATGCATAAAAAAAAGTCCATATTGTGACAGATCATTTGTCATTGTTGGTAGGAGGACTTGTTGGTCTCCAACTGCCTTTTTTCATTTCAAGGTAAACATTCAAAGAGAAACAATCTCCAATCATTCAAGCTGTCATTATTGTTTAAATGCACTGACAGAGTGACGCATTGTTCTCTTGTTTCCTGTTACAAATCAAACCTGAGAAATCTAACAAGTCAGGTTTTTGAAGTGCATATGTTAACAAAAACCAAACAACCTTGGAGGTTATATTTATGATTGTGCTACGTGTCGTCCATTGTGTGTTTCTGCAATCAGTTTGTGTGAAGTCCACCTGCTGTATGTGGGGAAAATAAACTCAACACTTAAACTCCTCCCGCAGGTCTGTGTTCTCTCCATTAACACGGCCAACTCAAAGGAAGCAGCGTTCCTCTCTGCACTGCCTCCAGTGTGAATGTGAGCTCAGCAGGCTGAACCTGTTTCTTTTGTGTCACTGCTATTTATGCTGCTTTTCTCCACAATCACTGAGTTCTTTGAATCCACTAAATGCACTTTGATCCTTTTCCTCCTCGGGTGGACATTTTGACCAGACTATTGATCGTCCCTTAGCTTCACTAAAGAGGGTACTGTGACTGTTGCAATATACGGCTTTAATATTGACCACTCCATGTGGGGGTGTGTCAGTCTGCGGCTACATTAGCTGATAAGTCTGGCAGCATGTGGCTGTGGGGAACTCGGTTTCATACCCAACCCTAGAATCACCATTTTGGTATTTGCAAAAAAAATGTGTGCCAGGGAGCAACAAGTTCAATGAAAATTGTATTAAAGCTTTGAGCCAATCGCAAATTGGTGATTATGTGTGTATAAAAATAATTCCTATAATTCCTAAAAAGGTAATGTGACACTTTTGTCAAACCCCTTGAACTAAAGCTAAAAGTTTGCACTTTGATCACATCTCAGTTATTTAATTTAAAATCCAGAATTACAGAATTACAAAATAAATGGGTCCTTTACCAAAATATAAGTAGCCTGTTGTCCACTGTAATCAGCGATGACTTTGTGATAAACTGTATGTGAAATGTGTGACAATGAATGTTAAAGTTAGCCAGTAAACAAAGCTTTGTTCTTTACATGGAAACCTAATCATGTACTTTTGGTGCCTAAACCAAAGGGGTAGCTTCTTATATCTTATTTTATTTAACCCTAACCAAAGCAGCCAGTGAAAAACAAGAGAAAACAGAATTTGTGTGCTACAGTTGAGCGTTTGGACTGAGTGACTGTGACCTGTCCACCCACCACATGTGGATTTTCTTTTGCTTTTGAACCTAGAAGCACACTGCTCATTATTATGAGCGTTGTTATGGCAAAAAGGACCTCCTCTGCATGAGGTCATTATGACCTCACACATGGAGAGTCATACCGCCTGATTGTATGTGACTGATAGGAACTAATAACAGCAATTAAATATGTGCATAATATCTGAATATCGGGTGATGGATCTGTTTCTGTGTGAACACAATAACAAGACTTAATACACACCCTGGCACCATTTTGATCATTTCCCATCCCTTCTAATGTGGAAGGTAAGAAAGAGAAAAGGAGGGGAGAATTATTCATGTAACATTGTGTAGAAGCAAAGAGTGAAGAAAGAGAAGAAAGGCTGATTAATCTGCTACTGATGAGTATTCACAGGACGAGTCCAGTGTCCCCTAAATGCCTTTAAATAGGGGGTGCCCTCATTAATGTGTCAAAGCAGCAGAATAAGCTGCCAGGCTGTTATCACAAAGCTTTTGAGGATGGTAGTTATGTACCTTTGGAATATAATGTCAATTCAGAAACAATTGGTTGACTTTTTGTTGAGGACGTTCATGTACTCCTGTGAGAGCTTTTTTTTTAAGTTAGCAGTCCTCTACTTTTTGGAATTAGCATAAACACTTGCAGTGATAATATGAATGACAATATTATCACTGCAACTCTCGGCCTTCTTCTTTATTAGCCCGTCAGGTCTCTGTTCATGAAGCTTCTGTTGTACAGCAGGAGACTTCTGTAATGAGATCCCTTCCAAATGAAGAAGTGAAATGTGCGGTGAAAACTGTAAACATCTTTTCAAAGGAGGGTGAAGGAGACTAGGTCCAAAACAATTTTTATGACAAAATCTGAATAGTTTCTACATAGGTTTAGATTTATGTTTCAATTTAAATGCATTTAAGGAGTTTTATATTTAATGCATTTGTATGCATTTTATAAGCCACTGGGAGCCACAAGCTAGTGGCGTACTAGTGCCAGTCCCAGGCCTGGATAAAGGGAAAGTCGAACTGTGGTACTGTGCAACTGTATGAAAGAAACAAGACAGAATTCATGTCAGACAGGTGGAAAGGGGAACATGCAAAGAATAGAAATAGTGAAAGTAGATGCGGTTAAATACCTAGGGTCAGCCATCAACAGCTACGAACAAGATAGGTGAAGAAGAGACTGGAAGCAGGGATGGGTTGGTGAAAGGGAAGGTTTACAAGATGTTAGCGAAACCTGCTTTGATGTTTGGTTTGATGATAATGGCAGTGACGATTAGGAATAGTGGACAAAAGATGCTGAATATTGAGGTGCAAGGCAGGAAGTAAAGAGAACGAGGGCATGGAGAGGATTCATTTAATATATTTGTGAAATGGATCTGAAAAATAACCCTAAGACTATTTCTGTTTTACCCTGAACCAAAACAATGATCTTTCCTTGATCTTAATCCAGGTGCAAAAATACTCAGAATGTCCTCTTGGAACGCTCACCTACTCCCCTTTGACCATCATTGAGAACATGATGTGAATCCTATTGAACAGCTGTTAAGATGTTTCATAGATGTGGCTTTTAGGCATGCTCTTTTACCTACTCGTAGTCTGATGTGTGCTATCTTCTTTGTGTAAACACTTCACCTCCAGCATCCTTACGTGGACATTTTGTGTTTCTGTGTCGAAGTAGAAATGCTACGCCCGATAAAACTCTCGCAGCAACATGGCATGATCACACGAAATGAGGTGATGGCAATATCTATTTCAGGGAAATCAAGTAATAACAGCCATTAAATTGGTTGATATTCAGACAGGTGTTCACAGCATGTCACACAGTATGTGTGCCATTCTTCTCGCTGGCAGCCATCGAGCAGACCAGTGTAATGAAACTACAGAGAATAGTGAAAATTAGCCCAATGTTAGTTAAACACCAGCAGTGATTGGTGCAAATGAAAAAGAGCGAGTAGCAGAGATTTTAGTTTTGGTCAAAGACTGAAAAGAGTCAGTGCTGATGTCATTCACAAGTTTGGACTTGTTGCCATTGTAAGTGAAAACAAAAGGCATACTTCAGTGGTTTAGTATTGCATTTCCATGCACGGTGGGGAGGGAGGTGTAAAAAGAGAAAATCATAGCATCAGAGGTCCAGGCCATAACCACACTTTCCCCAAAATCGATTTGTCAGAGCAGATTAGTAGCACGTAAATGCATTTTGAAATGTCCCTCCTCGTCTTCTGCTCAGAATTTTTATTTGCTCGCCCTTTCCTTCTAACGTCACCGACATTCCCCTGGCTTTAAGTGTCTTTAATCCAGACTGAGTCTGGATTTCAGGAGCTTTTAAAAATAGGAGAGCTTGCCTGATGTTTTATCATTGTTTAGATTATATAATCTCTACCAACCTCACTGGAACTACAGAAGCCAATAGGTTAACAGTAAACAAAGGTTTCAGAGACAAAGATGTAGAGAAAAATGTACGTTATTCATCTTTAGAAAGAGCAAAGCTGGGTGATGTAAAGCAATGGCTCGACAAAACCTTGTGAATGGATAGGCTTATTGAATGCGAAATAAAATTAATTCATGATAGGTAAAAATAAATTATTGCTTTTCAACTTGAACTCTTTTTTTTTCTTGTTTTATTTTTTAATTTAACAGACACTTTCTGAGGAGTTTATCAGGAGAAAGTTGGGGTTTAGTGTCTTACACAAGTTTATTTGGACGACTGGAGTAGCCACGGATTGAATCACCAACCGTCCAATTAGCAGATGACGTATGTTCCACCTCCTGAGTCACAGCCAATCCTGTGTTATAGATGGTCTTTCTCACTTCTTTACATTAGCATATACTAAGAGTTGTGCTTTGAGTAGAAAGACATGCAAAACATGACAGTTACAAGTAATAAAGAAGACTGGAGAACTAAGTATTCATTATTAGCTGGTTTGATGTAGAGATGCTTTAGAACAAATCAGCTATTCTTAAATTTCAGTAAGAGCTCCAGACTTTTCTGTTTCTTTCTGTAACTTTGGAAACCTTGTTGGATGCCATTATTTGCATAACTATGGTGAGTGAAATCATGATAGAAGATAGGAATATAGCAGATGGTGGCTTTGTAGTGCAGTGGCTAATACATTTGCCTATCACATAAAAGATCCCTGGATTGAGACCAGGGAGAAAACACAAATCCCCAGGACGCTTGCATCAGGAAGGGTGTAAAAGCCTGCTTGCTGACCACTTGTGAATAAGGAAGTAGCTGAAAGAAGCTTCTATTTGCAGGATAGATCAGCAACACCAACAGGGATAATGTGATGGAAAATACTTATATTGTTAGCGCTGCTGCATTTGAGACAGTGAATGGTGTAAGGTTTGCTGTCAGTGTAAAAAATGCTTTCATGTTGTAATCTGTTTTCAAAACACAGCCCTGAAATACAATGTTTAATCTTTTTGTCTCTATCATGAATTATTATTAATGGCTCTGTTCATGTCTTTTTCATGGCACAGAACAAATTGAATTCATAAGTCAAACTGAACTGAGTTTTCAATTCCAGACCACATCTAAAAGTGATACAATTACCTTATGTGGTTAACAGAGTTTTACCTGTTTGCATCGCTCAGTTTTCACCATGTCTTGTTATGTTTTGATATTATATAACAGTTTGACAGTAGACACTGCAGAGGATTATCCATATATGGTCTGTTTAAAAGGTTGTGTTGTTTTTGGTGTAGTCAACCAAGAACAAAAATCATGAAATGAAAGCACTACACTACAGTGTCTGTTTTATAGTTTGGCATCCATGCTGAAAACATATTAAGGGCAGGAAGTAGTTTTTCCTTTCTTCAATCCAGAAACATGTTTTCATGCAAGGAAAAAAAAAATACCTTCAAAGCCAAAACCCATTTTCTCCATGCTGATGACAGTGTGATTATGGGTGGTTTAAAAATGCATTTAAAGAATCGTATAACGGATGCATATTTTCTATAATTTTGTTCCATGTGTGTTATCATGATGGCTGCGCATCCAATACCAGGGCTGAACGCTGCATTAGTGGGGGATGCAAATGGATAAGGAGTAATGGGGAAAAAAATAAAAGAGGGTGAATGATAAAAGGATAAAATGATAGGCAAGAGGGAAAAAAAGGGAGGGCAAGAGGGGACGGATGAAACAGTCAATTAAAGCGAACGAAGGGACAAGAAAGGCGATGGAAAATGATGAAAGTAAAGTGAAAGTTGCAGTGAGAAGAGCAAAAATGTAAAAGAAAAAAAATGATGAGGGACAGGCACCGGGAAATCAACAAGAGAGGGACACAGACAGAGAGTGATGAAAGATGTTGTGCTGAAGAGGAATCAGAGCACCACACTGAGTACATCACAGAAGAGAAGGATACAAACATAAAGAATAACTAATGTGCAATAACTACATACATCCACAGTGTGTCATGTCTGCCATCACTGGCATATTTGTAGTTGTGTATGTCAACGCGTTTGATGATTGCTTCAGGTAATGAGTCATTGGTCTGGCTTTGAGTGGTGACAGATTTTGCTCTGCATGCATCAACCTGCCAAACAGCCACCTAAAAAAAAAACTGTGTGTAGGGTACACTGCAGTTGCCATGGAGTCTCCAGGGGTGACGGTCAGAGAATAGACCAGTTTCCTTAATTAGAGGGCACAATTTGAGTACAGCTGGGCCAGAAGACAAGAGCACATATGCCATCCATGGTGGGATTCATGCATCACAAAAATGTTATATACCACTCAATACCTCTGTGCAAGTCCTCTCCACAAACACATGACACAACCTAGGAGAGCCACCCCAACGGGACAAGACTTAGATGTAGGCCGGCATTTAAAGGAGAAAGGACACTCTTTCAAGATCCTTTTGCCAGTGTTTACATTTTGGACAAAGAAGCCACATTGTCTGAGAGAGAAGTAAAAGTTAACGGACTCAGGTATCTGAACTGCCACTATCATCTGGTCTCAGGCAACCTTAATGGTTCACATGATGTTGAGTAGGGCAATCTCTCACAGAGGTTAGACCTGTCAGCCTAACCTCTGTGAGAGATTAGGCAACATAACATTTTTTCCCACACCCTGGTTCATGATCAAATTTCCAAGGGAAAAGCCCTCATTAGAGGTTCATTACTGAGACTTCCCAGCAGTTATTCTAAAATTGAAGAAGTCAAATGTGTTAAAAACCTAATGAGTGGTCTTCTTTTCAAGCTCTGAACTTTCACTGTCACTCATTATCTTTCTATTCTCACTGTTTTCCTACAAGCTTTGGGTAGTGACAAAAAAATAGATCATAAATGTCCTTCTCAGGGTGGTTTGGTGGGTTGAGAGTTTATATAGGAGTATAGTGTAAGTAGTTCCATGACCAACTAAATACAGTGTATTCCACACTGTCTTTAGAAGCCAGGTGAAGAAATCAGATCTAACTGCTGTTATAGAATTATTTATTTTCATGAGTAGGTATCTTTTGTACCAGTGCATCGTGATTTGTGTTTCCACAGCAGAATCAAAGTTCTGACATCAGTCCTAGATCTGTAAATATCTTGGGATTCTATTAAAATTGTCTGCCATATGTGACATGTGTTTGGCTGCAGGTTAAAAAAGGATGCATTGAACAGTCCTTCAAAGCTGCCAGCAGACTTGTATTGTCAGTGAGCATGTAAGCCCCACATTCAAAGTTTCACATTCAAACTTCTCTCTCTTAATTTGGGTGCAGGGTAAAAACACAGGAAGAACATTCCTCAAAAGGTTTTCGTTCCTTGGGGGAAAGTTCCTGTGGAAACACACATTGCTTCAAGTGTTGTGCAGAGCGTTGAGCTTTTGGTGCTTGACTTTTAGTCTTGCCACTTAATTCATCCAATTTGAATTTTCCACACTGGTGATTTCTTTTGAACTATGATTTATCAGTTGTACCACCTTAAAGTGGATACAATGTAGGTTAAATTACTGTAAATGTTTTCAAAGTTATGGAGCAATCTGTCTTTGACTGAATCAGTTGGTCGAAACTTTGCACTGAAACATTAGGGCCAGATGCATTAGTGCATTTTTTTCTTACCCTGATAAATCAAGACTTCAAATGTAGTTGATGCAGAGTACTACTAATTTATACAAAATATTTCAAGAGTGGTTTAATCCTTTGTCTTTTCCCATTTGGTGTATTCACCGTGAAATCCTGGCAGCATACAGCATCTTTGATTTATTGTCTGATAAAACCAAACCATCCCCAGAGAGCATGTTTAAAGGGAACTTTTACACATCCAGGCTCTAACTGTGCATGTTTAATGATTTTCCCCACATTTAATCTCAGGGAAAATAGCTTCTGATTTCATTGTACAAGGAAAGTCTTATCATGCTGCTGCGGCAAAGTGTTAAAGCTCAAGTAAAAGTAATTTAGCCCGACAGGATGTTTGACAGGTATTTTCTTTGTGCGCTGCTGAATTACTTTACACACATCCTGCATGTAAAAATCTTTGCTCCCTTACAGACACTAACACATACACCCGCCTGATTGTTATTTGATTGACTTTACTTCTGCCTGTGTTACCTTTCTATTTTACCTTTGACACACGCACACAGAAATGATCAGAAATTCAACATCCTGTCAATATTCTTTTTCTTTTCTTTTTTTTTTTTAATAGAATATCAATTTAGGATTTAGAAAGTTGTCACAGTTAACCTTTGACCGGCTTACCCAATTAACCAATTAGCCAATACCACCTCATTAAATGTCAGTTGGTCAGCTGGTTTATTTGTGAAGGTGTGACTGGTCACTTTTGAATTTTTTTCTGTTTCCTGTTTTTTATTTAAACAAACTGTTTGACATTTTGCAATGACTCTGATGAAGGCCACGAGCCGAAACACATAGGGAACAGCTTTATGAAGTGACCAATTACTTTAAGTGTCTTCGCGTCATCAGTCTTTCAGATAACAGCACTGAATTTTGCTGTGATCACACACACACAGGCACACCCTCACAAAGTGAAACCAACACCAGTTATGCTTTCAAAGCTGGTTATGACTTCACATTGTTCACTTTGAAGTGTGCATCTGTCTGTCATTGTAGGCTGTGAGGTGTAAGCATTTAAGAGAAAAACAAAAAGGGTATTCAGGATCCAGCACACACATGCACACAAACTTAAACACAGGAACCTTCATTTCCTGGAGATTGTTATTCACTTCATCATTTCCTTGTCCTTGCTATCCTTCATTTGGTGAACCTTTATGTTTTGACAGTGTGGAAATTACACCTCATGTTGTGAACACTGACAGACATGTAGCATGACAGCTCTGAAGCTCTTCTAGTGCTGTTTTCATTAACCTGTCTTCTTCATTGATCGGAAAAAAGCAATACTTTCTAAATTGTAAAGAGCTTTACAGAGCAGTTACACTGTTATGTATGATTTAATCTGTTTTCGAGTTACCTCAGTTGCAGCTGTTCCGGTCCCGTGGTTGATGGGCAAAGAGGTGGAAGAGGGGCGGAGCAAGTCTATATGTGGAAAAGCAAATTGGTTCATACCATAACTCTAGATCATGGAGGGGGGATTGGAATTTGTTGTGTTTAGTTTTTTTGTGTGTTCTGTTTTATTTTTTTTTTGTTATTTTTTTTTTTTTTTTTTGCCGAAT
>VURO01026080.1:2138-17042 GCA_015108175.1 Pelvicachromis taeniatus
TTTGTTGTTGGGGTGTGTGTTTTTTGGTGTTTTTTGGGTTTTGTGTGTGGTGTTTGTGGTGGGGTGTTGGTGTGGGTTGTGTGGGTGGTGTGTGGGGGGGGGGGGGGGGGGGGGGGGGGGGGGGGTTATGTAAAAATGGGGCCAAGATAACAATGGTACAAGGTGGCCCAGATGCCTGCCCACGCAAAATACACTTAATTCCCTTATCCTCCCATAATCTTGACCTTCCCTTTACAAAAAGGCATATGTGTAATAACTGAAGCTACAAGGTCTGCTTCACACCACCCCCTTCTGCATCAGCTCCTAAATCCTTGCCCAGAGTAACTCAAATCCATGTAGCATGAATAATCTCTTCACACATCTGCCTTGAATTTGAAAGTCTGTACATTTTAGCTGACATTCTTATTTTTACAGTGAATGTCAAGGGGGTCCAAACTTTTTTTCATTCACTAAGGGCAATTTTGCCATTTTAACGTTCAAAAATACGGATGTGTTTCGGTTTCCTTGTTTGATATGTAGATTTTTTTAATTCACTTTGTTCTCATGTTGGCAGAGCATCATAACTGTTTAGAAGCTGGGTTGTAAGACGAGTACAGTGAAGAATTATGACACCAGTGATGTCATAAAAATAATTACATCAGCATCCCCGTATTGCGTATAGGTAGGATAACACCCAAGAGCAGGGAGAGTCAGGTAGCTTCTTCCAAATGTGCATAGTGGGGAGTGTCGTGAGTTTAAAAGGCCACTAAACGCCTTTGTGATTTGAGATAATAGATTTGACATTTCAATGCACCACCACCAGTCACAGCAAGCAGGTCCCATTGAAAACAAGGCAAAAAGTTGGAACATTGAGGCAGCTCAACCTCTCCCCATTACTCTGCCCGTAAAAAAGGAATAAAATAAAGATATTCAGTATTAATGTACATATATTACTCTATTAGACTTACATCCTTCTGGATGAGCTGAAGAAGAAACGTTGGTTAAGCTAATTTAAGATTAAAAATCATTGAAATTAAGTCTGTGAATATATGAATAGTTATAGCACCATAATGATCAGTTATAAAATAGGAATTAAGGAGAATAAATTTATAATAAAGAAAAAAATATATAACATTACCCCCCACGGTACATTCAAAATAGTCTGAATTAACAATAACTAAGGAACAGCTGTTTTATTTGCCCGGATCCTCTGCTAAGATTCAACTTGGGCTATAAAAGCACATTTATTTCCCCCAAATAAATTGCAGGAAAGCATCATGCATATCGCTTTGCCTACATTCGAAGGTAACCACTAATGACAGGCAGTAATTACCCACAGATGAGTGACTCAGCTGCAGAGAAACAGGAACAGGGAAAGGAAATAAAGGACTGTTGTGTCCACACGTATCTGTGTCGATGTGTGTGCTTGAGTGTTTATGTGTGCGTGCTGGGCTCTCTGACTCAGCAAATCCACACGGGCCTCAGAGGCAGCTGACTGTTTTATTACCTAATCCAGTTTAGGAGATGAATCTGGCCCATAATCTAATATTCTCATAAACGATTCCCTCCTTATACATGAGTCTCTGACCTTAACTACAACCACAGCTTGCAGGCTACAGCAATGAAAAGAGCAGTCACACCAGGGAGCATACATAGATATATGCCTTTTGTTCAATTATTGCCACAATACCACAATCAACTTATTGCTCACATTCTACTTATTGCTCACATTCTACTGTATCCTTAAAATGGCTAGATATTTATATGATTTATATGGGGAGGCCAGTCCATGACTGATAGTGTTCCACTGTGCCTGCATATTTTTTCTATCCAGGTATGTTTTTACTGCATTGGCAGTGTGTTTGGGATCATTGTCATCCTGAAAAAGAAAACTGTTGGCGATCAGATCCTTTCCAGATGGTACTGCATGCCCAAAATATAGCACCAAACCATGACAGAGCCTCCACCATGTTTTAAAGATATATGTAGATGCTCACTGTACCTCTCTCCTGACTTCCTTGTCCTTTGTAAAATTTGTTGCTGCAGATTTTCAGTCTTATTCTTGAGTTATTTGGCATACTGTAACTTTTTCTCCTTGCTTTGTTTCCTTAACAATGGGTTTTTGACAGCCAACCATCCACTGAGACCATTTCTGATGAACCACAGACATGTTTTAGACTTGCCAATTCTTTTGACCTCCGCTTGTCCAGTTTCCTCGTTTTTGTTAACGGCACATTGCACACCATGCCGTGTAATTCCAATTTTTTGCTTTTGGCCTAAGAGTTCTTTTAGAATCATGTTGTTGATGAAAAATTATAATTTTATGCTTTCTGGCAAACTAGCTTTTTTCATTAACTCAACTAAAGAAATGGGAACAAATAGTTTCTGTAGAAAGCTGTTGGTGCCTAAAGATTCTAGCGAAGTTTGAGTTAAATGCCTCTATTTATCCTCGAATGATTCATAGATCAGTTTAAAGTGGCTTAGTAATAAAAAAAACAAAACAAAACCATCCATCTGAAAAAAGGCCTTTTAGGTTTCTTTATAAAAGACTTTCAGAAAGCCTGGAGAACTATTTGTCAAAATCAATTTAAAAAGAAATTACAATGAAGTCTGGCTCCTTGGAACCAAAATATAAAGAAATGAGGGTTGACTCAAGGCTTTTACACAGTATTGTATGACAGAATCTTCAAAAAAAAAATTTGTACTTCAGCAGGTTTATGTAGATAAAATATCTAATAGCGTGAAAACTGCTAAATATACCTCAGGATTTAAATTTGTAAGCCAGCAATGTGAATTTAAATTAAATCACTAACTAAACACAATGGATAACAGCAGGTGGCTGAAACCGGATAAAAAGTTCAAATAAACCTGAACTTATATATACAGTGGAATCCCGGGTTGCGAGTTTAATCCATTCCAGAACCGAGCTCGTAACTCAAACACATTTTCCCCATTTAAAATAACGGAATATCATAAATAAAGGAAAAAAAACATGGTTTTAATTAAGAAACAAACATCAAAATACTGTATTAGTAAATATAGTTAAATAAAAGATAAACCAACTTAAGAAAATGTAACCTTACCTTGGCGGCAGACGATTGCAGTTAACGGAGAGCGGCTGAGGAAGGAGGGAAGACTAGATACGTACTGGCACGATAGTAGATGTACGGTACACGTACGGTAAAATTAAAACAACTTTCTTAAGCTTCAAACAAAACTAAAATAGCACTTTCTTAACTGCATAAATTGTAAAAAAATTTTTTTTTTCTAAACTTTAAACTTAGCCTACGTACACTTAACATTACGTAGGGACGTATGATACATTTTACGATAATCATCTGCTTTTGCCATTTTGGCTGCATTTTCGGCATCTTCACATAAAAAAATAAAAATTGCACTTTCTTAACTGTACGTACGTACGGAAGTGAGCCAAGCAGGTGTCATCATAAAGGGATAAGCCTTTAAAACAGCTCTGGGTAGAGGTTTCCGGGTAAGAAAGGCGAAGCGGAAACTAGCGGTGACGTCTCATAAAACGGGCAGGCCTCGTAAAACGAGCAGAAATTTTGCTCGGATAGCGGCTTGTAACCCGAATTACTCGTATACCGAGCTTCTCGTAACCCAGGGTTCCACTGTATAACTAGAAGTTGAAATAGCGGGCTAGAAGGATTAACAGTTTCAATGTCTAGATAAAAAAAAATATGGGAAAGAAATTAAAACTGTCAGCTTAAAATATTGGATAAACAGCTGAAAATGCTAACTAAAGAAGCAAATGATTGATAATCAAATACTCTTCTTACAAGAAGAAGGGTTGTCCGAACAGTTTGCTAACCATAAACAATTAATATTAAGTTCAAGGTAATCACTAATTGAGTTAATTGTAAGCCAAAAGCAGTCAAGATCCAAATTGCTTGGAGTTCAAATAACCACGAGAACATGAGAGCTCGCGTTGATGAAGAGGTTCTTGAGTCCATGTGACAGTTCTTCAGGGGAACGTTAGAAGAAAAAAAAGTTAGAAATGAATGCTGATATGAGACATTGCTTTTAATGTCAGCTTTCATCTTTCCAAGATCTTCCCCAACCTTCCTCTTTGCCTAATACCACCCTTCAGCCATGAGTCAGGCCACAGCCCTGATCTCTGGGACCACCGAAATACCCGGCAGCGCCTTGAACACGTCCAGCTGGGCACTGAGACTAACTGAGGTGAAAGCTCAGAGAAAATTCCTCAGAGATAGTATGTCATGTATGGTTTCATTTCTCTCCAGCTAATAATGTTAATATTTGCCAGGCAATGCTAGAATTTCCACAGTGCAGGGTCTGTATTGACTCTGTCTGTTAAGCCAGCTACGTTAAATAAAACCATCTGATACCAGCATGTCTAACTCTTGCCTTCCACTTCTCCATCTATCATTTTCTCCCCCTTCTGTTTGAATTTCATCAAACTGATCCTCTCTCTATACTTCTCAGCCTTTTCAAACTTCTCAACATCATCAGACAGAAATCTTTTATCAGTTTATTATTCAAGTTTACTGCAACTCTGACATTATCTGACATGAGACGCACAATAACGCAACTCAACCTCTTCAGAAACAAGGCAGGCAGCATTCCACGCACTTCAGGAACGTGTGAAACAGAAAGGTACAAACCAGCATGTAAAGAATGGTCACAATGGCTTTTGGAGTTCAGTGCAGAAATGCATAACAATGACAGGTTCTACATGCTTTGGCGCTTTGCCTTATGAAGCACCGCTTCACAGCATGGTTAGCACAAATGGCTAGAAACCTTTAATGGGTTTGTATAGAGCAAATGACTTCTTCAATTTCCATTGATCTGTATAAACAAACAGGATGAGGTATAAGACAGGGCCATTGTGTGGCGATAATATGCTGTCTCACAGCCAATGCATATTCCTTTGTTCAGTGCAGAGATGCACATTTGAATACTTCAATAATAATCAGCAAAGAATCCCACAAGAAGGGCAGCTTGGCATCGTGGTTAGACATCTCTACTTTATAACCAACGATGTCACCGAGTTCAGCCTCCCGACGACTTTTTTGTTGCCCATCGTGCCAGATGTAAGGCTTTAGAAAGACAGAGCTCCACCAGTTCACAGAGTTTATGTAAAAGGAAGGCGAGGACCTACATCAGAGCCTGTATATAAAAGATGGACTCTTCTTTATCTAGATGGTGAAGTCAAAAAGAAAGAGCACATCATGACTCTTCCGTTTTTGTTGTTGTTTTTTTTAAAATGGTATCTCATATGAGAAAATAGCCCTTCCTTGTTCCATGACCCCAGTAAACACTTTCTTGCTGAGCTCCCATTTCTTGGTTTGAATCACCAGAAACTCTGAAGTGTAGGCGTCACATCCGGACGTCAGTAACCACTGACACAGTGGCTACTGACGATGGATATAGACGTCACAGTGTCTATATCCATCTTTTATATGCAGTCTACAGCACTACATTTAGTGTAGATAACATAAAAAAATAAGCCTCAATATTATAAATGATTCAAAATGTATCTTTAAGGCACTTTATCATACATAAAATGGCACACTGTGACAAAAGAAAACTCTGAAAGCCCTTCCAACAAGACAGAAACCAATTTGCAAGTTTTTGGTATGCAATTAATAACAGAGACAATAAAATAAGAAGCAATTAAAGTATTAAAGTAAGTACAAAGTAAGAAAAGCACCAGTTTTACAAAGTAAGATGAGAGTTTTCTGTTCTTAGACCTCATCCTAATGAATTAAACCACAATCATACCTCAGTACTCTTTATTTCTATTTAATTTGCTGGAATTATTAAATTTAATATTCTTTTGGGCTCAGAAATTGTGAGAATTTTTGTGATGTACTCGGCATAATGTCTCGAATCATGAAGGGCAACCATTTACAGTATTTTAGACTAAAACAAAATATGATTGTATAGATATTATAACTGGTATAAAGCTAATTTTTTTTTATACAGACACCTCGTACCCAGCTGCTGCATCTGGATTCAAAATTGAATTGGTTAATTCATAAAAGGCCCAACTTTACATTTCCAAATTCCAAGTCAAAAACTGAAAACTAAACTAGCTAAATTTGCATCACACATTGGGATTTGGAAAGCAAGCGTGGGCAAAAAACAATAAAAATGCTCCCTTGTAACAAGACAAAAATGTTTCTTGTGGTTGGATCCTTTATGACTTCACTGATTCAACTATCTGACAACTTCCCCTGTGATCTATGAGTGCACCAGTTTAATGCCTTGCCCAGTGTCCAAAACAGCTGGTGGGAACCAGGCTAGTTTACACCTCCTGAAGCAGCGCAGACACGTGCTACATAACCAAAACAGGTTGAGGCCACAGCACCAGTTGGACAGGTGCACCATGGGGTATGTAGCCTTGGGAAAGTGGGTCTTCCAGTGCTTAGCTACATCACTTCCAGTAGGAAGATGGAGTGTGTAGTCGCTCCAGCGTTTAGACACACCGTAGACAGCTCTCACAGTCCGCCCTTTTTCAGACCACTGGGGGTCGCTGGCTGGGTTGCAGTTGAACTCCACCCACTCAGAAGTGAATTCCCCGAGCAAGGGGATATCTCCAGCCTCGGGGTCCACCATGGTGGCTGACAGCTCAGCCCCCTGCACGGCCACATAGATGCCCTCCACCCTGCGCACTTCTTTGACCCAAGGGAGGGAGTATTCGGTGTCCAGGACCACAATGAGACGCGAATAGTGGCCGGCGTTCTTCTCCTTCCACAGCTCCAGCAACTGGGCCAGATGGAGACTCTCCCCTCCTACAGTTACAGGAGATTAGATAGTAAGTAAGAAACAGTATTTGCTGGGAATGATCCTATCTATCCTATGACTGGTTTGATTTACCAAACTCTCTGAGAGAGAAACAGTGAAGGTCAGAGAGCTGCTATTGACTCAGTTCCATGTTCAAGGACAATTCAGTGGGACATATGGCCGTAGATGGACATGGCAGCTTGACAGGGTTCAAATCTGTCAACTATTACTCAAGGGACTGTCTTTAAAATCCCCTGTCATCCCAGCAACAAACACAACCATAAAAACAACCTTAACAGACTGTATTTTTATATTTAGTATATTTTGGCAGATTCCAGAGGAGAAACATTGAAGCTCTATTGCCAAATTATTTCTGGTAGTCCTAACATCAGTGCGAGGTAAGTAAAGAAATAAATAAATAAGGCTGAGAAAAATAAAATGAAATCCATTTCTGTCACATACTGATTTATATTTAGAGGGGAACATGGGCTTGTATTCACATATCTAAAACATCGAGCATGAGCCAATTTGGAGAAACTGCTGCACTGTTAAATTTGTATATATGCATCCAATGTGATCAATAGAGTAGGTCGTAATAACCAGTAATAACCGTTATTTGATTCGAATTTCAGTCGAAGCAACCCCACTTTTTCAAAAATGTCTCCAGTTATCCCCTGAGCATGCCACTGAAAACGACCCTTCAGGATGGTGACTCAGGGGAAGTGATTATGCTTTCAGTGGGGATTTTTTTTTTTTTTTTTTTACTATTTGCAGCAGCACGCAGAGATAATACATCAAGTAATCTCTGAAGAGGAGCTGGAGCTGACACTGTGTTGACCTGCTGTGATTCTCATTTCTGCTGAGGGAACGCTCATGTCACAGCAGACCCTCTGTAACTTTCACAGAATCTTCTCTACTGGAGCCAAACTTCTGTGCCGAGTCCTTCATAGCAATTTCAACTCTTTACGCTTGCTTGTCTGATTCCTTGCAAATCAGTCTGATTGACTGAGAGAATGGGAAAATGAAAGGAATGGAAATTAGACTGTAATGCAAATGAGACTGCAGTCAGAATACAATATCCACCTAATGCTATCTGAAACAACAGCTCTGTAGTCGCTTCTACTTTTCTGTTGATTTCTTTCTGTATTTTAACTCTGATTTACATCTTCGTCAATTATGTGCGCTTAGATGTTAAAACTACCCGACAGCTTTGAAGAGATAAAGCTGATATGCAACTTATGATGCACCTCGAATTTTATTTGTGAGGACTGAATGTGTCAAATTTAATCTTCTCTCAGTTTCCAAAAAAGGAAATAAACAGCAGAGATGTCTGAGAAGGCCAAAATAAGTGATTCTTTTGTTCTACAAAAAGCTTCAAGTTAATGTACAAACAATTTGATCTCATCTGCTTTAATTAATTAACGGAGATTGAAAATGCAATGTTTAATAATAAATCAGAATGTCTACATAGCAAGGATCGTTCTCTTTTAAAATGTTGACCTAGCATTGCTGTTATATAACATGGTGGACCCCAACTTTTCTAAAGTAACTCATATCAGTCACTTATGCATTACACTTATAGCTAGCTGTCTAGGTGCCATGCTTGCTTGGTAGCTAATCAGTGAAATTTCTGTAACAATTCCTGAAAGGTCATCTTCTCATGCTCCTATTTCTTGTGGGGTTTCCCGTGGGTCTAATTTGGGTCTCCTTTTATTTATTATCAGCATGGTAGCAAAAACACTGGGCTAGTTTTCACTGCTACCTGGCCCTACTTGTTGTCCTTGAGGTCTGGTCTGACTAAAGCTAAGGAACTGGACGTCCAAAAACTTCCTAAATTACTTTACTGAACAACCTGTAAAACTGAAATACCGTATATCTTCCAATAATAGCCCCGGCGTTTATTCAAGATATTATTCGGCCGGCCCGGTGTTTAAAAGAGACCGGCGGTTGTTGGAGAATAATTATTTTATTCCCTTCTCAGACGGAATTGTCATGGAAGTGAGAGGGAAAAAGGACCCAGGCGCGATTTTTAGACTGAGGTGAAAAATACGTTTATTTACTATTAATGCAGTTCCCAATTGTGCTCCTTCTTTGCTCCTGAGTGTCTCCTTGTCTGTGGTAGCCCAGTGCATGAGTGGTGCGCCCCGAAACTTTTCACCACCCAACTCTCATGGAGAGGATGTAAAAGACCAGAAAATCACAGTTAGCAGGTTCGCTAGCCGACAGTTCATCATACGCTATGCTCACAGACTCTACCAGTTCAGTGTAATCCCACGTCAATGGCAGCTTAAATGCCGCTGGTTGTGGATGACGGCTGATTGGAAACAGCTGGCCGATTAATGAGACCCGGGAGGACCGACGACAGCGTGGTTGGACTTCCGGGTCGAAGGTCGCCCAGCTACTATTGGAGACCGGGGTCTATTTTCGTCACATGTTTTCAAGCCCACCGTTTATTAGAAACGGCCGTCAATAAGAGACAGGCCACTATTAGAAGATATACGGTAATTATAACCACCCTCCTCCCATACCTAGTACTAGTAACACCATTAAAGTTTTGTATTGTCTGAGATATCAAAAATCTGTCCTGCAACCTGGAGGTAAACCCAGACTCCAAGCTCTTTTGCTAGATATCAAGCTGCCTAACTCTCTCCAGTTTCTATATCAGTTTTTAAATGCTCATTTATCAGTAATTATGAATTCCGATACCAACATGTCTGAAAATAGCCAATATATCAGTGCACCAATGCACTGGGACTCTGAATATATTGATTAGGCTCTATTAATTGTGTATTCTCATTGCCGAATGGTGTTTAAATCTCCCCTGGATTTATATACTGAAATATGTGTAGTTGTAGATGGTGAAGCTGAAGCTGTATACTTTCTCAGTGGATGCATTCTTTTTGTTTGCCTCACTAGAACATTTAGGAATTAAAGCAAATGCAAATGGACTATGAGGTGTGACCACTTTCCAAGAGTTAAAAAAATAGAAAATGAAGCAATGACAACATTGAATATGTGGCCTTCACCTGACAGAGCCCAGGAGCCAGACCCTTTGTGCGTGTGCCCACTGTAGAATATCAAATAGGTGTCATGTCGCGGTCCGTCTGCCGTATGAAGCTCCAGAAAGTTGCGCAGCTTTGTAAGTACAGCCTCCTGGGTGACACCGCTAGTAGAGTAGTCACAGCCGAATGTCTGGATCATGTGGTGGGAGAAGAAGCGCTGGATGCTGTTCAGCATGCCTGTGGAGCGCAGATTCAACTGCTCCACCTGCTCAGGTGGTAAGAGAGTGGGCTGGCCACCGGCGCTGGATGAAAGAGAAGGATGAAAGGCTGTGAGAAAAGACTTGTTGATGTGTATCTTTTTTATCTACTCAGAGGGAGGCTCAAGTTAGGTGGCTTGTCAGCAACGGGGGGGGGGGGGGGGGGTGGTGTGGGGGGGGGGGGGGGGGGGGGGGGGGGGGGGTTACTTATTTATTTATTTACTTTCTGAGTGAGAAGTTGATAGAGTGACATACCACGGTGGAGTAGCTGTCTCCCTTGTTGGCGAGAGAGGAGACAGAGAGGAGAGGATAAGAGGAGATGGGGGAATAGGAGATGCAAAATGTGTCGGTGAGGGATTGTTACTGAAGGAAATGACATTAGCCTCAGGGACGAGAAGGAAATAAAGAATGAAAGCAAATAAAAAAAGTTGCAAAAAATGAGAGGGTGCAAAGGAAAACAGAGTAGGGTGACAAAAACAGGTTAAAAATATACTCGTGAAATTTACAACATTTATAAGAGCACCATTCTTACTACTGATTTTCCAAACACAATTTCCAGACACAATAACATGTTATTAACTAGGGATTAAATCAATATCAAATAAGTTATTTTCACCCCCTCTTCCGTGTGATTGCTGATTCGCTGCTGCCAAGCATGATTTCACTAAAACGTGAACGAGCTATGAACAGGTTCCCGCACGAATATGAGTTGCTGCCCTAACTGGAGGAGTATGTTCACACGTGGGGGGGATTGAAGGGGGAGATTGGCACAGACAGTGTACCGTTCTGTTGTTGTGAAGTCACAGCGAAATTAGCAATTTACCAGTGTATCTAGATTCCTACCCTCACTTACAACCACAAGGTTTTTGTTACTGGTACTATTAAACGCAGTACGACATACATTATTTATTTCTATTGGTGAAAATGTTTTTTTCATAACAAATTTATTTGGAAAATCACTGTGTGTTTTTGGGCGATTCCACGTGTATACCTACGGACGAGGTAATTTTCTGAAAGTGAGAGTGGATACACAGAGAAAGAATCCATATGCCTATGAAACAGCTTTCTACAGCGTCTGTGGGCTCAAAGTTATTCGAAAAGTCATAAGTCATTCTCGCAAACACCTGCATACATCAGCCATCATATTATGCCCCGTGCCCACGCTTTCCCCTTTAACCTGCCAACGGGAGGTTTATCGAATCAACGCCTGAAGAGTGATGCTTTTGTTTTTACAGCTATGAGACAAATAAATGGATGTTATCGGCTGACAGCAAGGCAGCACTCCTGTCCTCAAAGAAAGTTAGATGAACAATTACCTCAATGATGATAACAACTGAAGTTTGCTATACAAACATGCTACACCTGATCAGAAAATGCAACCTGAGCATGACTTTGTGAGCTCATCATTTCCTCCCCCCAAACCCATCTAATCTTTTTAGATCTCATGACGCCCAGGAGAGTAAGGGCCTGTGGTTTGAGATTCCAACCACATCTTCCCCCGTGACACTCTCTCTTTCATCCTTAAAAAAAAAAAAATCCAATCCTTTCCTCTGCAACCCTTTCAGAGCTTCACCTCTCCCTCCCCTTTCTTTGCTATGTCTGTCCATTTTTTTTCCTTTTAACCACCACCTTCTTTCAAAGTTAACAACCTCACTCCTCCTTTTGTTTATCTTCCTGTTGTTTCGCCATCCCTGTTGTAGCACGTGTGCCTCGCCTTTTCACCCATATCTCAGTGGTCTCCCAGAGGGAGACTTGTCTTTGTGAAAACATGATCTGCAGCCATCAAACAGTCGATTATACTCTGCTGCATTCTCATCATGCCCAAGTCCTCCCTATGGATCCTGCAAATGCGGCCTTGCATTCAGAGCATCTAAGGCTCCAATACAACACAGCCTGGCGTTCAAAATCACCTAGATGTTTAGACTCTACTAAGACGGATATCCGATTTGAAGGGAAAAGCTAACTTTTAACTAAAAGGTTCAATAATTCAATAATTACAGAAGAAAAAAAAAAAAACCCCAAAAGGACGGCTGAAGAGCTCTTAAATGTGGAAACATTTATAACTGATGGCTAGCTTATGCTGTTTAAGATGATGAGGCGTGGCGGCATCTTCAAAAATAAAGTGATTAAGAAAAAAAATGCATGGTCAACAGAGTGGGCTGTCGGGGAAACATCAGATGCAGCTAACAGCAAACGGCTGCATCTGAATAACTTGGTATGCTGAGGAGGGATCGGTGGAACGATCCCTCAAGGGCCCAAGCATTAGCGCTATGTTTATGCAGTTATTGGCCTATTTATCCCGTTGGTTTTGTGTTAAGTGAGGGGAACGTTCGGAAGAATGATTGTGTTTACCACTCGTGGTGAGAGTGGTAAAGGCTTTTGACATCAGCTGACTGCCTCCGGATGTGGGAATGCTCCATCGCTGCATTTTGCTCGTGTTTACTGTACATGCAGTATGTGGAGATTAGTTGAGTATGCTGAACATGGCTTTGCTTAACTGGCAGCTAGGAAGAAGCTGCGTGTTCTCTGAATGACGTCTGTATGACGTCTTTGAAAAGTCTTTATGCCGTCATGTAAAAAACGGCTTGTAAAACCACATTTAGCAGTAATAACTTGAAATAATGTTTTTCTGTATGATTTTATTAGTCTCTCATATCATTGTGGAGGACGTTTACTGCTGTGCTTGATATCACTGTCCTGTTGCGTGATCCAATTTTTGCCAAGCTTCAATTGTTGGACAGATTTCGTGACATTTGTTGAAGATACTCTGACATACGCAGGAGTTCAAAGTGACAGTACAGCAATAATTAGTTGAATAATTTGTATATGTATGCAAATTTAATCAGCAACTATCACATAGGAAAAACATACAGATGAGTCCAAGTTTCTAGTTGACGATCCTCATTTGCAACAGTTTGATTGTAATTTTTTCTTCCAATTGTAGCCCGGGCGTTTATTCAAAAAATTATCCGGCTGGCCTGGCGTTTAAAAGAGACCGGCTCTTATTCCCTTCTCGGAATTGTCACGGAAGTGTGAGGGAAAGAGGACCCAGGCGCGGTTTTTAGACTGCGGTGAGAAGACAAAACGTATTCCAACAGTTCACAAATAATGCAATTCCAAATTGTGCAGCCCAGTGCACGAGTGGTGCTCCCCGAAACTTCTCTCCGCCCGACTGTCCTCAAGAGGAAGTAAAAGACTAGAAAATCACAGTTAGCAGGTTCGCTAGCCCCAGTTTAAGGTAATAATCCCACTTCAATGGTCGCTGCATCCAGCTTAAATGCCAATGGTCGTAGATGATGGCTGATTGGAAACAGCTGGCCAAGTGATGAGACGACAGGGTGGAGGTTTTTTGGTTTTTTTTCTTTTGAGTGACGTTCCAGTCACACTCCATACCTGTTGGTGGCGGTAATGCACCATTCAGTTGTTTGCCAACCGCCTATAAAATTTAAAAAGAAGAAGAAGAAGACAACGCAGAGGGACTTCTGGGTCGAATGTCGCCCGGCTACTATTGGAGACCGGCGTCTATTTGTCGTGACGTTTTCAAACCGGCGTTTATTAGAAATCGGCGTTTAAAAGAGACAGGCTACTAATGGAAGATATATGGTAGTTACTGTTATAGATTTAATCCTGTACCGCCAAGTGGATCATATGTGATACACGAGTTTTTAAGACCTCTACATCATGAGTGTGATTTTTTCTTTTCTTGAAAAACCTGCTGTATACAGTCAGCCACGTGCAGTGCTACCGTGGGCAACAAGCCGCACTAAAATGGTGTCAGAAGGCTCAATAAACACTTCAGTTTCAAAAAATTTATTTCCTGGGAATTATTTCATGGTTTAGGCTTTACAGGGTTAAAAGGTGTTATTTCCAGCTTTTTGTTCCCATATGTAAAACTAATGTGAATGGCCTGAAACACTTTTCACTTGTGGATGGAAATAAAAGGTCAATTTAAAGATTCCTTTCTGGGCTTTAAAAACCTGATATGGGCATTCTGTTTAAATTTGGTTGTTTTTCTTAAAAAAAAAAACAAAACTCAAAACTATCCACAACAATGGATATTCACAATCAAAACAGTGTAACTGAAGAGTGTACCTGCAGTAAGTGGTAGGTACAACCAGGGCGTAGCCAACACAAGTTCCCCCCAGGCAGCCGCCCAGTTCGTGGAACAAGCCATGGGCCAGAGACTCGAGAGGCAGCACCACCAGCAAAGCACTGAGAAAGAGACCGTTGGAGGGCTGCAAAAAGCCAAAGAATCAGAGTCACTTTCATTCAACATTTACAGCTTGTACCGGCGGTAATCAGACTCACTTAATTGGTGTTGACACTCGGCAAGACAGTTACACAACATGGGACTGACACTGTGCTATTATCGCAGGACAAAACATGACAGGACCTAACTAAATGGATACACAGTGTTGTGAAAGACACTAGAATAAACATACTTCACAAACGTCAGTCCAAAGCAGAATAATTACTGCAGCATTTGAGCTTGTATTTGAGCTCTTTTAGCTTGTAGCCTTTTCCAGAACCTAAAATAGCAGCATTAAAAGCACAGAAATCACAATACAGTATGAAAGCGGTCTTTACCGTCGTCATTCTCGGCTGATGATCAATTTGCCCAAAGCTGTGGCAGTAGTGGGTTTCTTATGAGAGCTTGGCACTAAGTTATGCATTCAAAAGCTGCCTCCTGAATAGGGAAATCACTCTTATACAGTTCCACAAAAGCAATATTCTGCTTTTCATTCATTCCACACTTTGAAATGCATTACCACACTGACTTTGATAAAAGGAAATTATAATACATGCAATGTATACACACACACACACACACACTCACACTCAGGCCTTTTGAATGGAAGCATTGCTATGTTGGAAGAGCCCAAAGTCATGTTTTGTCA
>VURO01026085.1:4703-16569 GCA_015108175.1 Pelvicachromis taeniatus
CCCATTCCCCCCCCCACGCACACCCCCCCCCCCCCCCCCCAAACCCTGCTGCACGCTGCCATGAGGAAAGCACCACCTAAGAACCACCAGAGACCCTACCCAGGTTATGGTCTCAACCTCCGGGTTAAGCCCACCAGGGAAAATGTCCCTAGGGAATCCCCAGATGCCCTAAGCCCGTCCCTACCCACACCAAACTACGACCCCCCCACTATGTGATGGAGCCGATCAAAGGAGCCCAGAGGGGTTGATCTAATGTGGTGGCAGAGGCTGTATCAAGACTAATGTGATCTATTAGAAAGTTTCTATATTGATTAGAATTAAGGTTATTTACATTTTTCCAGTTCATGAGGACCGTTTTTTTGGCGATGCATAGGGCAGTGAGAACCACGTGAGCTGTATTCATTTCTGTAGTGACATCATCCAAGTTGCCCAACAAGCACACTAAAGGGGAGGTTGGAATGTTACATTTCAGACACTTTGATAAGTTTTACATATCAAAACTTCTGAACTGGTGGATCCCATATTGTAAAACTAATCTTTCAAATGGAATGAAGTCTGTTCCGTCTAATATATGTTCCAACTCTCCAATCTGGAAAGTTAATCACATTATTGTTTTGTAATATGTCAGGGTTGTTCCAGATAGGTGTACTGTAGATTTTTAAATGTAGCATTAGTGGATTTTCTTTTAAGTTCATCATCGCATGACTTACCTGACCTTCAAAGACATTTTCTCCAGCTTCTCCACGTTTGGTGGGGAGATTATTCTCAGGTTGGCCAGGCTGTCCAGCATAGTGTGCATATTCACCATCTCCTGTAGGTGCTGGTTATCTGTGGGCTGCACGTTGTTATGAGGGATAAGGGTTCTCATTTTCTGGGCAGCTCTCTGGACATCGGTGACAATTTGGGTCCAGAGTACGTTGCAGGGATGGCATGGTTCACAGGCTGGGAATAATGTATTGAAGCCGGGGGCGCACTCATCACAGAATATACCGGTGACACCCACCCGACAGATGCACTCGCCAGTTTCAGGGTCACACGATGGTCGTTTGGTTCCCTCCAGGTTGCAGGCACAAGCTGAAAATAAGATCAAACATGGTGTCTTCACATGAAAACAAGGTGGATTTAGAAAAGGTTAAAGTGGACCGACGCTGCTACTACTTCAAATACTGCTGGGGGATTCCCAACAATGGAAAAGTGAAGGTGTGAAGAAGAAGTGTGAGGCCTAAAAAATCGACAGTGGATGAACAGTGTGCAATACTTAAATTACGTGCCCACATTTACCCACACTGTACATATACAACACTATTAATATATTTGTTAATTTATTTTCTTTTTTGTATATTTTATATATTTTTTTAATACGTATGAACCCCAACCGGTGGCAGCAGATGGCCCCGCCCCTCCCTGAGCCTGGTTCTGCCGGAGGTTTCTTCCTGTTAAAAGGGAGTTTTTCCTTCCCACTGTCGCCAAAGTGCTTGCTCATAGGGGGTCATATGATTGTTGGGTTTTTCACTGTATGTATTATTGTAGGGTCTACCTTACAATGTAAAGCGCCTTGAGGCGACTGTTGTTGTGATTTGGCGCTGTATAAATAAAACTGAATTAAATTGAATGCGTATATAGTGCTGCAGAACTGTGCACCTCTTTTCCTAAATGTCTGCACTGAGTAGGAGATGCTCTGCATCTCGTGTATAGTGACAATAAAAGGCATTTTATTCAATTCTATTAGGATAGAGATCGGTGTTGGCGTGTGGGGCTGTAGCCTCAGTTTATATTGTTAAATGGTGATTATGAGACTGTGTTTCAGATCATTTTACAGAGTAACATGAAATTAACGTAACGAGTAGACCAATGAATGTCTTTCTCCTGGGTGTGATTAGGTAATGTACTGCATTACTTATAGGAAAAGTGTTCTGTGTGTAATAATGACTTTTCTGAGCAATGACACCTCCAACATGCACATGTGACCCGCAGCATGCAGTGAATGTGCATGAGTGTAATGTCTTTGCTGCATTACACTCATGCACTCATAGAGATGGTGGTGACTCTTAAAGTGGAGCCAATGAGAATCAATAAGGGAATTTATAAGGAATTGAATTGATAAGTGATATCAAAAATGGAATGGGAATTGCTAAATTCTTATCAATTCCCATCTCTAGTCAAGCTTGAATTGAAAGTTTGCAGTTCACCAGATGAACTGCAGTCAAACACTCACCTATAGCGAGCGCTTGTTAATGGGAAAAGAATAAAGACTTACAGACGCTCCTTTACACTGAAAGCTGAAGGAACTCAGGCACCTTTACATTGCCTCCTAGCAGTGGGTTGGGTGTCCAGCTGGGTAAAGACTGTGGGTGCCCCCAAAAAAGGGAGCCATTAAAGGGCGCAGGACTATCTGCTGCCCTGAGGAGGCTTTGCATACATGTACGAGGATGGAAGATGAGGTTTTTGTGTTCTTGTTGTCACCTTTGCAGTCTTGGGTCAGGGCGTTGCCATAGTAGCCAGGTTTGCATTGTTGGCAGTGCAGGCCGATTGTGTTGTGAAGGCAGTGTAGACACTCTCCTGTTGTGCTGTCACATGACTTGGGATCATCAGGATCGATGTTATTGTTGCAGGGACACTCTTTACAGACTGCACCTGGCAATGTCAGATCACCATGGAAACCAGGGCTGCACCTGTCACAGCGTGCACCTAACAGGGAAACAGAGTGATCTATTTCCTGCATCTTCTGATAAACACTGGCTCTTAGCGTCACTGCTGTCTGATATCTGGTTGCCTCTTTTATGTAAAGAAGGTAAAAGTAAGTCATGCACACATGCTAGCGCTTACCTGTGTGCCCCTCCTTACACTTACAGGTGAGCCTGAGGGACTGTGGGTAATGGTGACAGGAAGTGGCGAAGAATCGCCCACCGCTCAGAACATCTGGACACAAACATGGCTGACAGAGCTGTCTGGAGGTTGGGTCACCATAGTAACCCTCAATACACCTGCATCAAAACAGGTGTACCATCATGACCTGAACAGGTACCGAGTAAAAACACTTATCTCCTAAATAAATCAAATTTAAATCTATTTTCTTACTCAGAGTCGTCGAAAAGACACTTTCAGAGGGAAACCACCACCAGCTAAGGCTGACGTTACAGTAAACAAACGTTCATTTATTAAAATGATATCTGTTTGCAGATAAAAGCTGAAAACCCAACCGCTTTGTCTAATTCTCTCTGGTCTTCATCATTGTGGAGTATGGTATGCACTCCATCTCAGGATGGAGGAGGGGGCCCAAGGGTCCATCGGTCACCATCTGACAATGCTGTGATTGCAGCCATTCCCCAACTGTCTGTCAATGGGACTCATGGTCTTTGATCAGTGGGCTTCACAACTTGCACATGATCAGTGAACTGACCTCACAGCCGATTGTGAGTCAGTGGGCTCATTTCAGTCATTGTGCAGATGTGCTGTTTATAACGTTGGAAACCTGCAGTCAGCTCAGACTGAGGAAGTCCCCTGATGATGATGATGATGATGAAACGCTACGTCCAGATGAACACAATCGACTTTTTAGTTTCATGAGGACAATATGGATTCGTTTTGAGATGAGTCAGGCTTTCAGGTTATACTGGACACAAATAAAAAAGTACTGTATTTTACATAATAACATCTTAATGTTGACCCAAATACATAATGGATGACTAACCTTTCACAGCTGGGTCCGGTAGCGTGCTCCCTGCAGTTCAGACAGTCTCCGGTGACTCCATCACACACCTCTGACAGCCCGTTACAGTCACACGATCGACAGAAAGGGAATCCCCAGAATCCCGTCTGACAGCGATTGCAGCGCCGACCCGTCATCTCTAAACGACATGCACACTGACCTCTGACCTGATCGCACAGCTCTGACACAGAGCCACGGGGGTCGCACTCACATCCTGTAAACAGGAGAGAATTGATCATGAATCGACTGTCAGATGTTCAGAGAGAAGATGAAAGGCAGTGCTTTCCCTCTGGCTTTGGTTTCTTACGTTTGCAGCCTTCAGGTCCAAAGCCAAATGTCATTGGTGCACAGGCATTGCAGCAGCGACCAATCACATTGGACTTACATTCACAAACGCCACCCAGTTTACTGCAGGATGGTCCAATAGAGCCGATAACATTACACCTGCAAACTGAGCGCAGGAAAAACACAGTGATAAACATATGGAAAACTCTCCATTGTCTCAGTCCTGGATCACCGGAACTACGTACGGACAGCTCCATTGTGGATTTGTGCTGAAAGGCTCACAATGAGTCCCTCGCAGACTTCAGGTAGCGACTCCCGAGGTCTGAGCTTGACAGCCAATCCAATACAGTGAAACTGGTGAAAAGTGTCGAGGGCGCTCTGAGAGCAGACATTTTGGACTGCCTCGATTCTGTGAAAAAGACTCATCTGAAAAAGGGGGCATGATTAAACATGTAGAAATCACCTCATATATCCCATCCCATCATTTCATTTTGAAGAGATCCACAATCCCATATCTGTTTTTGCACACAGAGGCAGCTTGTATTGCTCAGCTATGATTGGACAATTACTGTTAGCAGGAGGGTTTCAGGGACTCTGTCAATTGCTTAATCTGAATAGATGACGACCGCCTTACCGAGTCAATTAGGATGTGTGAACCATCAGATTTGGCCTGTTTGTAAAAGGTGATATCCACAAAATAGCGACCTCCAGCATTCAGACACAGCAGAGAGTCCAGAATACCTAGTCTGGAAAAACAATCCAGCCAAAACAAACAAAAGCATGAAACTGCTGCTGCTGAGACTCTGACACAAGCACACTATTAAACCTTCGCAGAACTTTGGAGACCACATCAATGAAGATGTAGATAAATGCCTCTGTATGTGGGACCAGGAGTAAAAAGGCACAACACCTGGTCTATGTTTGAAGGGTTAGGGGGTTAGGGGTTCTTGGCAGGGTTCTTGGCAAGTCCGGACTTGCCAAGAACGAGTACGGACTCGCTATTTGTACAATTGGAACACCAGCGTACTTGATGATGTCACAGGTCTGGAGTTTTTACTGCCGTCACCTCTTAATTTAACTGTTATATGTTATGAAGCTTGAATGTAATCTTAGCCAAACCGATTTACTCGGGAACAAATCAAACACTGAATTAAAACCAAACATTACAAATGAGAAGTTATCTCAGAGACTTATATATATCATAACCTGAGCAGTGAAAGACCGCGGGGGGGTGGAAAACCATGTGCTGGCGGTGCACCGTTCTCGCCGGGCTTTTCCGCGTTCTCGGCTTGATGCGTACTTTGAATTGGAACAGTACTTGGTCTGCGACTGATGACGTATAACGAGTCCGCGAGAACGCAAGTACACACACATATGCATATTGAGACATGGCTAGAATGTCACTTGCAGACACCTGATCCTGGCCTCCATAACTCCAACAGAGACAATATCCTGTACAATTATTTTGCTAGTGTCAAAGAACCTGCTTCATTTCACATATGAACAGTCATGTGACCTTCATGAATGTAATAGACTCTCTGTTTTCTGATGCTCACCTGGAGTTTCCAGGTAGAATCAGAGTTTTACTTCCTGTTGGATTGCTGCTGCAGCCGCCATCGCCTGGTGACACTTTGATGATACTGACTAAAGCCATCCAATCAGACGCAGACTAAGAAAAATGATAAATTGACATGACTTATAGAAAGTCAGTGTTATTAAACATGCACATTTACATTAAGTTTATCATTCAAGTTTACCTCACCTCCGGTTCATAGTAGATGACCAGTTGGTAATCAGTTGAAGATGGGAGGTTGTCAACAGTAAATCTAAGCCCAACCCCCTCAAACACTCTGACCAATCCCAGGCCAGTCCAGGTTACTGGCTGGTGAGCTGCCCTCTGACGGGGAATGATTTGCAGGGTGTAACCGGGGACCAGAGGGATGCTGGTTTGCTGCTGGATGGAAACAAACTACAGAGGCACTGAGGTAAGAGGATGATCTGATTAGCTGAAACATATGACTTGGGCTGTGTCCAAATTCAGGGGCTGCATCCTTCAGAGACCGCATTTGTGAGCCGATTATGTCACAGCAAAGCAACAAGGACTGTCCAAATTCAAAGGCTGTTCCAAATGCAGCCCACAAATGTGTCCTCCTTTTCCCTGGATTTGAAGGAGTACCCGGTGTATCCTTCATGGCCCGCCCTATTTATCCATCCATCCATCCATCCATCCATCCATCCATCCATCCATCTTCTGCCGCTTATCCGGGGTCAGGTCGCAGGGGCTGCAGCCTAAGCAGAGAAGCCCAGACCTCCCTCTTCCCAGCCACCTCCTCCAGCTTGTCTGGGGGAACACCAAGGCGTTCCCAGGCCAGCACAGAGATATAATCTCTCCAGCGTGTCCTGGGTCTGCTCCGGGGCCTCCTCCCGGTGGGACATGCCTGGAACACCTCACCCAGGAGGCGCCCAGGAGGCATCCTTGTCAGATGCCCGAACCACCTCAACTGGCTCCTTTCGATGTGGAGGAGCAGTGGCTCTAGTCTGAGCCCCACCGGGATGGCTGAACCTCTCACGCTATCCATAAGGGAGAGTCCAGCCACCCTTTGGAGGAAGCTCATTTCTGATGCTTGTATCTGCGATCTTGTTCTTTTGGTCACTACCCACAGCTCGGGACCACAGGTGAGGGTAGGGACGTAGATTGACCGGTAAATTAAGAGCTCTCTTTTTACACTCAGCTTTCTCTTTACCATGACGGACCGGTACAGTGTCTGTATCACTGCAGCCGCAGGACCAATCCATCTGCCAATCCCCCGCTCCCTTCTCCCTTCACTTGTGAACAAGACTGCCACTTGGCTACTCCTAGAAATTCTGTTCATAAAAATTACCGACAGAATCTGTGACAAAGGGTAGCCCTGGTGGAGCCCATCACCCATTGGGAATGAGTCTCACTAATTACCGTCTATGCGGACCAAGCTCTTGCAACAGTTGTACAAGGATCGAATGGCCCGTAGCAATGGGCCAAACACCCCATACTCCCGGAGCACCTCCCACAGGACACTCCGAGGAATACGGTCGAATGCCTTCTCCAAGTCCACAAAACACTGGCTGGGCAAACTCCAATGCACCCTGAAATCCTTGAGAGGATAAAGAGCTGATCCAGTGTTACACGACCAGGACGAAAACAGCATTGTTCCTCCTGTATCCGAGGTTCGACTAATGGATGGACTCTCCTTTCAAGCACCCTGGCATAGACCTTCCCAGGGAGGCTGAGGAGTGTGACCCCCCCACCCCCCTAGTTGGTACACAACCTCCGGTCCCCTTTCTTAAAGATGGGAACCACCACCCCGGTCTGCCAATCCAGAGGTATCACCATGATCTCCACGCAACATTGCAGAGGCGTGTCAACCAGGACTGCCCTACTCAGGGCGGACCTCATCCACCCCAGGGGCTCTGCCACCAAGGAGTTGTTCAACTGCCTCAGTGACATCGCCACTGGAGATTGGCAGGTCGCAATTTTTTGGAAAAAAAATGGCAGACGGTCGAAGCAAAGCAGTCCAGAAGTAACCTTTTAAATATAAGTAAAACATCAAACTAGCTAAACTTCATCTAAGTTACGTGACATCGCCACTTAAGCGGGTCATGCAAACTTTGGTTAGTTACAACCTAAGCAGTCACCTTTGTTATAAAGCCAACGTTTCTGCAGGATCTTGTGTCCTGTTACCCATTTCTCTTATTTTTTTTTCCTCTCTGATTAAAGTACATAAAATACATCCATGTGATTCTCACAAGAGAAATGTGCTTTCATCCAGCAAGATAACATATGCTTGATAAGCCCTATTAAATTTGTACCTTCAAAATGAAATGAGACTAGTCTCATGAGCTACTCTAGCAAACTAGTTTACTAGTAGTTACTTAGCATCATTGTTGGTTAAAGGGAGTCAGTGCCCCGATTCATCACATGCAGATGAAAAAACACAATATAATAAAGATTTTCTGTTTTTCTGTTCAACATGCTGTCCACCACAGCAGAAGATGCTACTGTCGTGGTTGCTAGGCAACAGGAACGCCACGTTGTCGGCTAGACTGTCCAATTTCACAGCCTTGCACTTCTGGTCTTCACAGCCTTGGAAGGATACGGCCCCTAAACAGCCTATAGTCTCCCGTTGATCAAAGCATGTAACAGGAAATGGATCTCACCAATCTCTTTCTCCTTTGTCGTCGCAGGGCAAGTTGTCGAGCCCGCCGAACCAAAATGATTCTTCCATTTTGGAACTTAGTGTCAAAACCTTGCTCTCTGAAGTACTGCTCACACAGGGGCAACATTTCTGGGTTCAGCTGAAAACACACAGATACTGTGTATATAGTGCCGCTGGACAGCATTCACAGTGCTTCACTTGCGCCACATTTTGTCATATTACAACCTTCTTCATAAAATGATTAAAATCATTTTTCACCTTGAAATTCCACACAGAATACCCTTTAATGACAAAGTAAAAAGAGCTTCCTTAAAATTCTTGCAAATTTATTACAAATGAAAAAAAAAATTACAATTAGCTAGTAGCTCCTGGGGAAGAGTACAGAAACATTTCTGAAGGTCCCAAATAAGCTCAACGGCCTCCATTATTCATAAATAGAAGTTTAGCACCACCATGACTCTTCCTATAGCTGGCTGCTCGGCCAGTCTGAGGGAGTGGGGTAGAAGTCGTTAGTTATGGAGGTCACCAAGAACCCAACGCTCCCTCTGACAGAGCTCCAACATTGCTCTGTAACGAGAGGAGAACCTTCCCAAATGACAATCATTTTTTCAGCACTCCACCAATCAGGCCGTATGGTAGCGAGGCCAGATGGAAGAGATTCCTCAGTAAAAGGCTCAGGAGTTTGCCAAACAGCATACCAAAGACTCTCAGACCATGAATAACAAAATCCTTTGATCTGAGGAAATGACTTTTTTAAACTTTTTGGCTTGACTGCCAAGCATCATGTCTGGAAGAAACCAGCCATGGCTCATCACATGCTCAATACCATCACTACAGGGAAAGATGGTGGTACAGAATCATGCTGTGGGGATGTCTTTTATCAGGAGGAACTGGGAGACTAGTGAGGGTTGAAGGAAAGATGAATGCAGCAATGTACAGGGACATCATTAAAATCCTAACCTGCTCACCTAAACATCTCTGTAGAAATCTTAAAATGGCTTTGCACTTTGAGGTCCATGCGCTTGAACCTCTCAAGCGCATGGAGTTTGAGAGGTTCAATTCAACTCACGTTCATTTATACAACGCCAAATCATAACAAGACTTGCTTCAATGCACTTTACATTGTCAGGTAAACCTTTACAATAATACATACAGAGAAAAACCTCACAATCTTATGACCCCCTATGAGCAAGCACTTTGGCGATAGTGGGAAGGAAAAACCTGTACCTGGCATTTTGTTGCATCGTTAACCTTCATGGACACTCTCTTCATGCTGTGTTTCCACCCCTCGTGTTCCTGTAAATATCCTCGCTCTTAGTTCTGGTTTGTTTCCAGAACTAAGCCAAGCTGGTAAACTTGGACTCCCCCACCCTCATTACATGTGTATGAATCAAAAGCTTTCTTACTGACTGAACACAATCAGTCAAGGTTGGCAAGCAGAGATCATCCACCCTGTTACCCAGCACTGGCTCGCCACAGGGATGTGTGCCGAGTCCTATATACCATCTACACCAGTGACTGCACCCCCTCGCATCCCTGTAACAGCATCATTAAATTTGCAGATGACACCACTCTGACGGGGTTCATCACCAATGATGACGACACCGCCTACACACATGAGGTCCAGCGTCTGACAGAATGGTGTGACCACAATAACCTAACCCTCAACACCAGGAAAACCAAGGAAGTGGTCATGGACTTCCGCAAGAGAAAAACTGGTCCCCCTCCCCTCTCCATAATTCAATTCAATTCAATGTTATTTATATAGCGCCAAATCACAACAATAGTCGCCTCAAGGCGCTTTACATTGTCAGGTAGACCCTACAATAATACATACAGTGAAAAACCCAACAATCATATGACCCCCTATGAGCAAGCACTTTGGCGACAGTGGGAAGGAAAAACTCCCTTTTAACAGGAAGAAACCTCCGGCAGAACCAGGCTCAGGGAGGGGCGGGGCCATCTGCTGCCACCGGTTGGGGTGAAAGAAGGAAGACAGGATAGAGACATGCTGTGGAAGAGAGCCAGAGATTAATAACAAAAATTAATGTTATTAATTAAGAGATTAACACCATAAAAGGTGACTACGTGCAGAGGATGTCCTGTCTTGGACTACAAACACATCAGCCTTAGTGAAGAAAGACCAGCAGCACCTCCATTTCTCGAGGGTTCTGAGATGGAACAGGCTGCAGACTGACCTACTAGTGTCCTTCTATCGAGCCACAATCGAGAGTGTGCTGGTGCACGCCATCTTGGTGTGGTACACTGGTTGAACAGCAGCCAATAAGAAGAGACTCCAGAGGGTCATCAGAACTGCAAAGACGGCGATCGTTTTGTACACTCCCCTCCCTGGACTCCTTTGCCCGCTCTAGATGTCTCCAGAGCCAAGGCGATTATAAAAGACCGCCTCCATCCTAACCACCACCTTTTCAACATCCTGCCCTCTGGAAAAAGGTTCAGATCCATCAAGTACAAAACCAGTAGACTAAAGAACAGCTTCTTCCTGTGGGCTGTCAGAACTTTTAATGCAAATTAAGAGTGTGAACAGACTCCTCCCATACAGTCATTCTGTTGCTGCCATTTCCTTGTGGAATATTTTGGTCTTCTCTTTTTCTGTGCAATATTCTGGCAAATGTGCAATTACCATCCCCATCCTGAGTCACCATAGCCCTTCCACCCTTATTTATGTATTTATTATATTTATTTATTATTTATTATATTACTATTATATTACTTTGTGGTTTTGCTACCTGATTTCGCTGTGCAAGCAACTGCACAATGACAATAAAAAGTTCCAAGCTCTAAATCCAAACTGGGGGCTGGTTCCATAGAAGAGGGGCCTGCCTCCCATTCTACTTTTAAATACTCTAGGAAAGGTGGAAGGGAAAGAAAAATAGGTGTGCCAAGCTTGTGGTATTGTACTCAACAAGACTCGAGGCTGCAATTGTTGCCAAACATGCTTAAACAAAGTATTGAGGAAAAGCTGTAAATACTTATGTACATGATGTATTTTACTTTTTTATTTTTAATAAATTTGCAATAATTTCAAGCAAACTTTTTAAAATGTTGTTATTATAGGGTATTGTGTGTAGAATTATGAGTTGAAAAAATAAATGTAATCAATTTCAGAATAAGGCTGTATCATTACACAAAACACTGTGAACACTGTAAATAGGCCATTTCAATACATACAGATAAACACATGTTAATGCTGAAATATGTCTATGCAGGTTTTAAGTCATTGAAGTCATGGTAGCCTGAGGAGATTGGAAAGAAAGCAACTGGACTTCTTTAATTCAATGAAACTTCAGACCGTGGTCAGCCGTCATTTGTGAGCTGTGGTCAAGCCAGTCGCTTCTTATTGGCTGCATTCATTTTCTTGCGCTTCTACACTAACCTTTACAGCAGCGCCTTTTCTCCTTCATTCCCGATCGCAAACGTAGACGCACGCACACATTGCACTGGGACAACAATGCGGTGCATCATATTCAGAAATTCATTGAAAATCATTCTTGATAGTTGACGTCAAACTTTGAACACATTCCTCCTCTGGGCCCCCTTCTGTACCCGTGGGCCCCCTTCTGTACCCGTGGGCCCCCTTCTGTACCCGTGGGCCAGCTCATCTGAAACTAAAGGACAAGTCTGCTCAAATTTAACAACTTTAGAGGAATGTGATAAC
>VURO01026089.1:0-20620 GCA_015108175.1 Pelvicachromis taeniatus
AAGGGGGATTGTCAGGAAAGAGATGACTGTTTTGGAACACGTTCTTTTTATTATGCTCCCCCAGTGAGGCGGGCCGCGCACCGCCGCCCGACCGACCCAGCCCTTAGAGCCAATCATTATCCTGAAGTTATGGATCTGTCTTGCCAACTTCCCTTAGCTGCCTTGTTCTAACATGCCAGAGGCTGTTCACCTTGGAGACCTGCTGCAGATATGGGTACAGGGCCAGCGAGAGCCAGCTTGCTAATCTAGTCTCTTTTTCGCGCTAATTTGTACGGCACTACTTTGGCTGGCGGATGGACATGTGACCAACATATCACTCTTTTCCGTGTCTGATCACATGCCTTTCCGCCAGGCAAAATGGCGGAACAAACCAAAACAAATCCTCTTACGATGTCACATAAATCATGAAAAAGCCTTAGAAAAGCCGCACCAGACAATAAGCCGCAGGGTTCAAAGCTTGTGCAAAAAGTAGCGGCTTATAGTCCGGAAATTACAGTATATGATTTTGGTGGATCATATACTTCATTTTTTACCTGACAAAAAATTTGATCTCAAATATTTTGTAAGTTTATCGCAATTGAACTGTAGCTTTAGGTGCCCTGCAATACATCCAGCGCATATCTGAAATGTGCATTTAGTGGTAGTTAGAAGCTTGCTAACCCTTTATAGTTTAATCTATTTCATAAGTATAACCTTTAACACAATCACATTTTCACACAAGTAGTGAAAGTAGTCGAAGAGAAGTCAGTTAAAGAAATGACACTTTGTACTTATTGAGGACAATGATAAAACACTGCATGTGCTTGAGTATCAAATGTGTGAATCTCAGGTATAAGCACTTAATTTGAAGGTGAAAGTAGGTTATTCAATCAATGGGATGACAATAAGTGTAAGTTGGCACTCGGTTTTCTTTAAAGAACAGGAATCTATTAAAGTCTGATCTTCATAACACATTTTGGAAAGTGTTCAGTGACAAAAAAGGTGACTTCTGAGGACATGGGAAAAATCATCAAATCCACAGACAGACAAATACAAATGGAGGGAATTCAAGGTCACCATTTCCTTTCCCAGACTGTTCAACTAACAAAGATCACTCTGAGAGTTCACAAAGGAATCCAAAGTGTCTCAGAGGGCAGGTTTCTCATCTATTTCACTGGATAGCAGTTAAATTCACACAGAGATTACAACAGCTCAGTATTACAGACATATGTGGTTACTAAACTTATTTCATATTCCAATAGATGGCTAGTTTGGAAGAATGTAAAGCCTCACTAATGGTTTAAAAGATTATAAAGTGGCACAAGAGCTACATTTACAACATAAACCATGATCCTTTAATATGAAACTTTGCAATTACATTCCTTGATGTTGTATGAAAGCCCTCCTTCTAACACATGTTTAAGCTAAGAAATGTCAGTTTTGTTATTTGGTCTGATGTGTGTATTTTCCCCATGCAGTCCTCAATCAAATGCTGGATCCTTAATTTGGTGCCTGGTCACAAAAACACGGAGAAATCCTGCTCTATGGAGCTAAAGGCCTCTCTCACATTGACTGGGAGGAGAACAGTAAACAGACATTGTGTGCATGGGAGCAAAGAGAACATTGCTGCCAATCTCTAGTTTATTAAGGATCACATGGGACATCCAGAGAGCTGTTAGAACAATAGTTTGATGATGAATATGACCAAATTAGAACTTCGAGAGGCGTCTGAAGACAGGAAAATACAGCTGTAGTAGAATCACAGTCTAGACTAGGAGGACTTGGACATCATTGATTTAACAATAAGATCTGGATTGCACCACTGTTTTTGAAAGGAAGATGCCAGGACATTTATCTGTGAATTAAATCTCAAGAGAAAGTGGGTCATGCAGCAAGACACCGACCCATGCAATTCAGTCTCCCAAGGAATGCTTAAAGAGGAATAAAGTTAATGTTCTGGAGCGGCCAACTCAATGTCCTGACCGTAACAAAACAGAAGTGTTGTGGAAGGACATGAAGCAAGCAATTCATGTGAGGAAACCTACTAACATCTAAAATGAAGCTGCTCTGTACAAAAGATAATCTAAAACTCCCTTAAGCTACTGCTGATCCACAGTTACTGTAAAACATTAAGCTGCAGTTCTTGCTCCACAAAGGAGGTCACACCAGATACTATAACCAAAGGCTTACATAATTTTGGCAGTCACAGATATGTATTAATGGATCATTTTACTCAATAAAAAAATGACCAAGACTAATATTTTTTATGTAATGTATTACATAATCTTAGTCTTGGTCTTTAGTAACCGTTGCACTCCTTTCTCTATCCACCAATAGGTAAAAGGGTAAGGAAGCTACAGGTTACAGCAACAAGGAAGTTAGCATTGACTCAGTGAACATGTGTTAATGATTTGCACTAGAGCTGCAGTACAGGTCACTAACAGTTTTCCACTCCCTAAGATCTTAATTGTAACAATGAACTATTACAAACACATTTACTAAGGTTCAGCTTGCAGGTGGAAACCAATTAACCTCTGATGCAGCAGGCATGCTGCTTTGACTAAGGTATGGAGCCATTTCACACTTTGGCATACATATTTCAAGGCATAAATTTATCATGACTTTAGAAAAGCAGTCATTGTCACATGTCAGGATGACGTGCTGGAACATTACAAGCACCATTCATCAGTTCACCTATTCAAGGAATAAGTGGGAAAGGACACTTACAGAATGTAACAGTAACCATTCAAAAACTAAAAAGCTTTCTATTTAGCCATAAGTCAAACATTTATTGACTAATTTCCTTAGAATTTGCACTTTTTCAGGTCAGTTTTTAGAATATGTCGTCTGCTGTTCAGTGACTCTACAATATACACTTTCTTTTAACATGAAAACCAAATTAATTTATTGAAACATAACTGCTTCTTACAGTAATTTGCAGTCCATACTCCATTATTCAGTCCTTTTTCAAAGCTGCTATGATGTGATTTACATCATTAGGCATAACTTTACAGTGTATAGTAATGATGAAGATCTCAGCTGAATGATTCAGCGTAGAGACCTTCATATAGAAGCGCTAACTAATGAAGGATTATTAGACCCAGAGATGTATAATGTGGATGTGGATGGGGTCACTTCTTCTGATTTACAGTATTCTACTGAGGATCCTGGGGAATTTAGTGATGTGAATGCACCTGGAATTCAAACTCTCTTCAATAAAGAAAGAGAAGGGCTCTCTGATGAGACTTTGAAGATAAAAGTCAGGAGTCCTTGTTCCAATAGACCTCTGACAAGAGTGAATATACACTCTAAGAACAAAAGAAGCCATAAAATCAGCAGGGGCAGAAAGGGACCGTCAAAAGAAGAGGCACAAAGACTGTAAAATGAACCAGCATCTCACAGGACAATGGAGGCTTGGGACTAAAATCAAGGTGAGGAACTCCTGCTCAAGGCTGCCTCTACATTTAGTATCAGTTCATCAAATAGTATTTCTAGGATAAATGTTATTTGGGGAAAAAAATGCACAAATGAGAGATTTAAAGGAATTTGTGATGTTTTGGATCTTTAACTACAGCTTCTTTGTTTTATGTTCAAAGTGTTCAAATGCACAGATACAACCCCTGTTTTTACACCGCTCCATTCTGAGCTTGTAAATCACAGTAGTCAGTTTTCACATAAATAGCAAGTGAACGCACATTAATCGAAATTATTGCCTTACTATTCCATTTTTTTCCATGCTTTTAGACAGAAGTTATGATTTTAAACATGTTTTGGAAGCAAAGATATTACTGTTTTCATGTTTCCCCATTTTAATTATGTAATGCTGCCATCTGCTGGATAGTGTAGACCAACAAAGTCTGGAAGTACAATCTGCATTTAACTAAACATCAATTTTGTCTTCAAGTTGTGTTATTTTCTTTTCGGTGTAGAACTGTGCATTGAACAAGACTGAATCATACCTTTTATTGTTAGTTTTAATACTAAATTAATTACAGGAAGTGCTAAAAGTACATTTCTCACTTGTAATATAACTTAACTTTAGCAATGTCACTTCCTAAATTAAATCACTCTGCGTTCAGACTCCTTTGAAGTCTGTATTTCTATATTATTATGTGACAAAAATGGTGAACTGATACACCCTTTCAAAGGCACGGTGTTTAGTGCTTGCAATATCTAAGGAGTGCAATTTGCTTCAAAAAAAGAAAAGGAATATCAAGAATATCCATTAAAATCATAATATGTTACATACAACACCAGAGGGGTGAGCGGAATCAACAAATTGAACTTTTTTTTCATCCAAGCCTTGGTGGGGGTGAAATTAAGATTAACGATAAATAACCACATGTTTTAATTGCCAGTGTATAATCCACAGCAACGCATAATTTATCTAACAACTAATCATTCAAAGAAAATTGGAGAAAGAATTTCCATGCCATTTATGAGATCTATAATTCATAAGAAGAAAATCAACAGATATAAAAACAGATATCCAACATTTTGTTGACAATATTGTTCAATAATTAAAATGTTATCAAAGCTGAAAATCCTATAATAGCCAGGTAGTAATAACACACTGGTGCTATTTGAGAAAAGAAACACCTGGGGCAATTCGTGATATGCAGGAGTATTAAAATTGCAAATATAACTGAAGTCCTTGAGGAAACTCTCAGATAAACATCTTTTTTCTTCCTTCTTTTGATAAAATATGCCTATTAAATAAAAAGAAATGAAAACTGTTCCTGAAAATTGCACAAATGTTCTTTCTGCTTTTTGTTCCAGTGAATTTTGCAGGTATGACAACTTTGAAACCCCAAAATGCTGCAGTTCATTTATTTCATTTTATCAGCTTATTGCGTTCCCATTTCATTTAAAAGTTATTTTCAGAATAAGTAACTTCAATGACACGGCGCCAGTACGAAAACTATGTACATCCATTATCTCAGTCTGACTACTACCTCCCTTCAATGCCAAAATACATCTGAAAGACTTCACAACAGCCTTTCTCATTCAAGAACTGGTAGAGCTGCCCAAGGTCCATGTGATTGCCTCTGTTTCCATGGGGGTCAAACATTGCTTCTTCAAAGCCTGTAAATTTGCGCAGGGAGTCTACAAGTTCAACAAGCCTGCTGTCCTCACTCTCACAATCAAGGGGAATATCCTCTCTATGTCGAATCATGATCTTCTTCCATGTCAAAACCTTCACTCTGTGAAATAGGGGAATAAGATTGGAAAAATATTAAACCCGGCACCTCAGCAGGCTTCTGGCTCTGACATTAAGTCCCACCACCCCCCAATTCAACAGGCAAGGTACCTGGACCAGAAATCCTCGCAGGCAGATTGAGGACCTTCCACACACACAATACCAGGTTTCCCAGGCATGCTAAATCCTGACAGGCCCAGCTCCTTTGACCAATCCAAAATGTTCTTCCTCTTCGACTTGTTGTAAATGTGGTGACTGTAGATCCACAACCGGCTGAACACTCCGGGCATCTGAGGAGAGGCAGACTCCTTCTTAGGAGCTGGGGCTTCTAAAAAGCTTTTATTAATGAAAAGCTGGAGGTTGTCTTTCACCCATTCAACAGCAGAGAGCACACATATTTCCCCCTGGCAGTTTTCCATGAGGTATGCATTGAGATGTGCCTGCAGCTGTGTCTGCTGGGCCCTGCTGATATCAGAACACCTGAAGCAAGAATAACACATGTTCTAAGAAGGTTTCATAAACATTCATGGTCACTTGGCACTGGAAATTTCCATATCTGGGACCAATGACTACACAGCTTCAGAAGGTTCAGCCCTATTAATTAAAATGATTAATGATACACTTAAAACAAATTAGAGGCACTGTTGCTTCCACTTACTGCTGTGGCTGTGTTATTGTTACACAAATTAAATTTACTTTCATTCAAAACCATTTCCCTTTTTATTTTAACAGTTCAAATGAGGATCATCGCTTACCGGACTGTTATTTCTGGTAACACACTGGGATATTCAGATGGGTACGCACAGGAAAGAGTGACCACCGTCTGTGCGGGGGAAACATGAGAAATTAAACTAAATAATGACTAAAACACAATTATATATATTATGACAAATTACCCTGTCCGTGTTCGCAGAGTCCAACTTTTGTTTGATGAGAAACTGGGGTCTGGACGGTGGAGGGCCGCCTGTTGAAGCTGAGCCCTCCACATAGTCCCTGAGCTCGGCTAGTGCCAGCTGGTCAGTGAACTCCAGCTCCTCCACGGTGGGGAACATGCTGGTTAGCAGCTCTAGCTCTGCAAGCTGAGACGCAGCCCACTCCAAGTAAGACATGCTGGTATTGTCGAGAACTAAAATAGTCAATCTTTTCTATTGTTCATTTAAAAAGTAAAACAGTTAAATAGCTTTCTCGTACGTCCAAAGATATGACTCACTTATGCTAACAAATGCCATGTTTCCGGGTCTAAATCAGCGTCTAAAATTGAATTCGTTACAGAACAGTATGAAATCTAAACACAATACAATATTTTATGTATAAAGTATATACATGAAGCCGCAATTTACCACTGTCTAATGGCCCGCATCGCCCAATAATGAAGTTTTGTTTGAACTCGGACTCTTTTAGCCGAGGCACGCAGGAAACACACGGCAGCAGAAACAGCGGCCCCATCACATTTTGTTCCTTTGCATGTGTCAGCTGGGATTCTTTTTCCTGCCAAATCACTGGAGTTATTTTTGTGTGTTCTGAACTTTGCGAATCCGCGCATTTACACTAAAGCTCGTGATTTATTTCTCCAGTCAACAGTCTAACGTAATTATGTCCGAATTGGAGAAGCCAGCAATAGAAAGTAAACGAAACTGAACACGGGAAAGGTTTTAGGCTCGAATTGTCACAGTAAGTTGAATGGACCACGAGGGTGATGAGTTAAATTTAACGTTATATTTCTTATTATGTTTTTGGGTTTTTTGGCGCAGAATTTGCCGTCATTGTACTCTGTTAGCAGCATTATGATTTCATGTAGGTATTAGCCAAAGCTAACCTTGTGTTTCACTTGATTACTGTGTTCGATTCCCATCTCTAAAGGTGAAAATGGGAAAGAAGAGGGGAAAGGACAAGACCTCCAAGGAGGATGATGAGCTTGACTTGACAGGTAAAGAATATATCACCATCGTTCATGTCATGCAACAACCTGTGGAAAGCCTAGTGTGAGACTTCCTTTTCATTTACATCTTTATTGTCACAGTTCCATCCTGCAGGCATATTAAGAAAGGAACAGACCAAACTCTCCTCAAGAAACTTTCTGGTAACTCAGATTGGACGAGTTGTCAGGATTGTAAGCAGGAAGAAAATAAAGAAAATATCAGCACTCATCTGCCACCGGAGGCTGAGGAGGAACGAGAAACGGGATTGTGGATGTGCTTGAAATGCGGCCATAGAGTAAGATTTTTTTGTACCTGTATTTGTCATTGAGATTTAAAATGGCGTGTATTTTTTCTTAATGCATCTTTTCCACCAGGGATGTGGACGAAATTCTGAGAATCAGCATGCCATCAAACATTATGAAACCCCCCGGTCTGATCCACACTGCTTGGTCGTCAGCTTGGACAACTTTAGTGTGTGGTGAGCATTTTATTTGTTGTTTTGCTTATCATAGGCCTCTACATTGTGTTTGAAATGAGAATAATGTGTTTTTGGTTTTTTGCAGGTGTTACATATGTGATGATGAAGTCCATTACTCCAGAACAGGGCATTTGGCTCAGCTAGTAACCAACCTGAAAAAGCAAACGTCTTCAGATTCCATAAAAAGACCACAGAAAAGTAGGTACCACTGGAGATGTCGAAAAAGCGCATACATTACACTGCTTCATAACCATGTCCACCCTGTTTGCTTTCTTTAGGAGTCAAGGAGGAAGATGCCTTGATGGAAGCTAAACAGAAGACGGAGACTATAAAAGAGGATGAAAATGAGGACAAGGAAAACAAAGAAAATGGAGATCACCAAAAGAAAAACACAAAGAAAGAGACTGTTGGGAAATCTCAGAAGAAGAGCACAACTGAAGAGCATTGTGGTGTTTCAGTAAAGGGTCTGAGCAATCTGGGAAACACCTGTTTCTTTAATGCAGTCATCCAGGTAAGATTGATCCTTACGGGGTGCCGGTCTTGAGTTCAATGAGAGTTATTATTGATTGCTATTTTTTTTTTCTTCCCCAGAATCTGTCTCAAACACAACTCTTAAGACAGACTCTCAACAAACTGACAGAACAGAAAAGTCTCAACATTAAACCTGACGCCTCCTTGGATCTGGTGTGTTTTTGTCCCCATTTAATACAGAAGTTATGTTCTTCTAGTTACTGTTTATAACTAACTTTCTTTATTATTATTATTACAGGAGCCTATAGAAGTGCAGTTAGACCATCCCGGGTCCCTAACTTTGGCTATGTATCACCTACTCTGTGAGATTCAGGAATCTAAGAAGAGTGTAGTAACACCACGGGAGCTGTTCACACAAGTTTGTAAAAAGTAAGAATGACTATGGTTTTATGGTAAAAGTCAACCTTAAGATGTGCTTAAAAATCCCACCTCCCACCATTAGTGCAAGTGGGGCTCATCATTCATCTTATCTGTGCAGGGCTGCCAGATTCAAAGGATTCCAGCAGCAAGATAGCCAGGAGTTGCTGCGCTACCTGCTGGATGGCATGAGAGCTGAGGAGCACAATGTGTGTACTGAGTTTGTAACAGATCTCCGCGTCTTTAAGTCTGGTAGAAGATTTCTACTAAAATGAGAACTGTGGCTCTCCAGAGGGCTATATGTTACATTGCAGTAGATTGGTTTTACAGCAGAACACTGCTATAGTGATTTGTTTTATGTGTGCCAACTGATATGAATTGCTCAGTGTACATTTCTAGAGGATTGTTGGTATAAAGCCAGGCAGACTTAAAAAGAAAATTAAGTCACAAATTAATCAACTGTGGCATAAAATGTAAGGAATTATGTTTAAAAAAAATAAATCAAATCTGTCTCCTATTTAATGACCTTATAACTCTCAAATGGTTGAATTTTCACCATGCAGAGGTTTTACAGGAGCAAATTTTAAGGGTAAAAGCCCTACAATTAAGATTCTGTGAAGAACGGAAGATGATGCATGTCTCCATCTTGTGGTTCATGAAAGGTATCTTGCATCTTTTGAATGTAACGCTTGTATCTGTGTCAACAGAGAATAAGCTCAGGAATAATGGACACATTGAAACAATCTAGAGAAGGCACAGATGGAGAGCTGAAAACTCTACTTAAAGGCAAGTAATTCTGCTATGGATTATTAATCCGTGTTATATATTCAACAAAAGTACACTCCTAAAGATTTTGCACAGTAATGTGGCTCTGATATTTAATTTCTTCTTTCAGAATATGAGAAAAATGGATTTCTGAAAAACTTTGTTGACCAAGTGTTTGGTGGTGAAATTACCAGCACTATAATGTGTCAGCAGTGTAGAACGGTATGTATGAAGACCAAAAAGTAAGAAGAGAATGTATCCTGATGATGTCACTCTAAATATATCCTCTCCTTCGTCCTTACAGGTTTCTGTAGTCACAGAGATGTTTTTAGATCTTTCACTTCCTGTTTCTGATGAGGTAAAGCAGGTGTTTTGTTTTTTTTAAATTACTTGATTAATTATTTGTTAATGTCTGCATCAGTTATTGTTCCCTATTGTGGCATCCTATAGGCATATAGAAAGAAGAATCAAAAAAAGAAGACCAGTGCTTCAAGCCACGATGACAGCAGCAGCCCTGTTCGAACCAGTGGGAATGATGACATTCCCACTGGAGCTGGCAGCAAATACCAGCAGAAGAAAGCCAAAAAGCAGGCGAAAAAGCAGGCAAAGGTGTGTCAGTGAATGCATACTGCCTCATTGGATCTTAACCTTGTCTTTTGTCTTAAGCTTAACTCATTAATTAATCCATCTTGACTTTCAGCATCAAAAAAGACAGCAGAAACTTGAGGGTAGAGTCACTTTGGACAGTCTCACCTCTCCAAGCCAGGATGAGAGCGAGCGCACAGATGCCACTGCAGATGCAAAGGACGGGGAAAACGCTGACAATGAAACACTTGAAGACTCACAACATCCTGCTCCAGTCAGTGTGTCTGAAGAGGACCAAAAGCCCTGTAACGCAGTGCAGGTGGAGCAAGAAAAAGAAGATAATGAGGATTCAGCGAGTGACCATGACTCATCAGTCAGCAACCGGTTTACTGTCTTATCAGAGGAGGAGCATTCAAAGGACAGCACCGTATGCAATGAAATATCTAACATGGATCAGGAAGAAGACAGGACAGAAGAGGAAGACGCACAGCTGCTGAGGGAAATGAGTAAAGTAACCTTGGATGATGCCTTTATAGAAGACACTGAAGCCATGGAACAAAGCATGGAGAGTGAAGATGGAGTGCTGGAGACTAAGGAATATACAGTAGTAAACCAAGACCCAGACCTGGCCTTCCACACGATGGCTGACAGGACAATCCCAGAGAAACAGGAGTGTTCAGTGCAGTCGTGCCTTTATCAGTTCACAGAAGTAGAAACCCTCACACAAAACAACAGTTTACTTTGTGTCACCTGCACCAAACGACAGTTGGGGAATAACAAGTCTGGAGGTATATAAAATGCACATCAGTACTTAGTCTGCTGTTGTCTATGCACTTACAATTTACATAGTGCAATATCACAAATATGTAATTTTCTTTGCGAATAACATTATTAAACTTTCTTTATACATAGTTTAGGGTTCGGCTAAAACTCACTGTCTTTTTTGTGCTGTGTGTAGGATCCAAGAAGAATATCTACACTGATGCCTTGAAACAGATCCTTATCTCTTCTCCACCTCCAGTCCTTACTCTTCATTTAAAGAGATTTCAACAGGTATGCACTACTCTGATCCAGCTCACTGTCAGCTAAGGTTTTTAGCACAGAGTTATGAGCCAAGCTTTCAAAGAACAGTGAACCCCTTTTTGTAAGGCAATAACAAAAAAATCACTTTTTTGAATTTTAATGAGATGTTTTTTGTTTTGTTTTTTACCTGTAGAATGGCTACAGTATTTGTAAGGTGAACAGACACGTCACCTTTCCTCTCATACTGGATCTAGCTTCATTTTGTGCAGTCCAATGCAAGGTAAGTGTGGGAAGTAACATGTTTTATTATACATTAATTTGCTTATAGCCGTCTTTGTAATGGTAGAAGCACTAACCACTAGTTTTGTTTTGAAACAGAATATCCCAGAGGGACATAATCAGATCTTGTACGGTTTGTATGGCATCGTAGAGCACAGTGGAACAATGAGGTCAGGTCATTACACGGCCTATGTAAAAGTACGGCCCGAGTGCCCTCAGCCTACATCCAATGGACTTGCAGACGGTGGGTGCACTCTGGCGTGACCGTTAATAGAATAAACGCTTCAAAAAATTAAATGTATTAACTCGTTGTTTTCCTTCAGGAGATTCAGAGCCGCCCAGAGGATCCTGGTTCCACATAAGCGACACGAGCGTTCAACCTGTGAGTGAGAGTAAAGTCCAGAGCTGCCAAGCCTACCTCCTCTTCTATGAAAGGCTCCTCTAATTGTGCATCACTACTCAGGAAATCCAAATAAACCAATGCTGCTTCAGTTTCACCTTTTAAGGGATCTCAAAGAATATTTCCACCTGTCCTGTCAGTGTCTGAAATTGTATGGCAGTGTCTGAAATGTTAAACAGGGCATTTTTATCAGTCTCACACCAGTACAAAAAAACCTAGTTAGATAATGAATTGACAATATGGAACTGGATATCAAAGTTTCAGTATATTAATGAAAGCTTGGGATCGATGATATGTAAATATATATATATATTTTTTTTCTTTTTTTAAATCAACGTCATGTAATTAAATGTTGCAAAAAGAGAAACTGCTCTTCTGTGTGCTGGTTTGCCGATACTTGCACTGAGTCTGCGCAGTAAGTACTTCTAGCGCTTCCTCGTCCAAGCTGTCACATGACTACAGTGAAGTCAGGCTGGGAATGGCCAGAAGCATCTGTATCCTGTCCCCAAATGTACTAATGGCAATTTTATCCAGGTAGCATGGCAGGTCAGTAAACGTTTGGCTTTTTAAAGCGCATTAAGTGAAGTCTCAAATTGCGGAATGTTTCTGTTTTTGTTGCTAACAACGGGAAAACACGGACTGAGCGCAGTTAAAGCTAACGGTCTGGCCTAGCCTCAAGCTTTCCCCTTTGCGGACAATTACCGCTGTTATTTGTTTAGCTAAACGGATCTATTATAAGTGGTCAGTAACATAACGGACTGATTATAATTTGGGGCATGATTTTGTTGTCTTCGTTCACCAGGCCCAGATGATTAACTTGGCTAAACATGAGTCAGCATTTTAGCGTTGAACTTGGCGTACAAGTTAAACAGTCACCGTTTAACCCATATTTCCCTGCTGTGGAGTACTATTAATAATCGGCTAGATTAAATGTTTGCGAAGTTAGGCGACTGTCTGGCAATATTTAACTAACTTATAACTTTTTCACAATAAGGACAGTGTTAGAAGTAATTTTAGCGAACATCATAGTTATTTTGGTCTTCGTTACTTTAGTCAGAAGAAAAGAAAAGAAAGCTAGAGCATGTTTTTATATGTCGTTATATTTATATACGGATTAAATTCTATTTGACTAACTTTTCATCAATAATTTCCTTTAGGGAGAATTTCATTCATAATCAAGTTTTTCGTCAAATAGCTGGTTGGATGTCTTGTACCACTTCTGCCTATAACAGCAGTTTAAGTTCCTATAACTTTACATAATACTAAAACTCCCCTTCTCCATATTTTGAGGAATTCATGGTTTATGTAACATTTAAAACAACCGTCTCATATAGTGGTATACAATATTATAGTGATTTTTAACATTTTGTGATCATGCTTGCATCCTCCTGGTAGCATTGCAATACTCAACATGCTCACTTTTTTTTTCCAACTGCATATTATGTTAAACATTGTCAGTCTGTTTTATCCAATAAAATAAAGTCACTTCACTTATTTTTTTGGTGTTGCATGAGATGAACCCTCTTGTTCCTAATATTCCCAGTAATTTTAATTAATTCAATAAAATATAAATATTTGGCCTCCCTGTATTTTATGCTATTGCCACACAAAATACTGTGACATTATGCTGTATCAATTTTTTTTCTCCCAAATGTGCCTTGCAGCTGTGTGTGGTTGCCTAATGATACACTGAAGGCTTTGCTAAAGACACCTCTACTGCAAGCAATGATTAGTTATATTGTAATCTGCGCATATTTTTCTTTTTTTTTTTTTACTTATTTTGTCTATAAAATGTCTGCAAACTCTGAAGAAAACATCATACTTTCAAAGACTTGACAACAAACAGGTCCAAAATTTCTGTTATTTCAACTTAGTAATTTTATCTTAATAAAAATTAATTCTAATAAATTGATGCAAAATCTAGAGAAAGAAACTACCTTTGGTTACTCCTGCATGATTTGGCAGATTTTTTTTTTCCAGCTCAAAGAGATTTGTGTTTCCTCCTGGAATTGAACTGGGAATCTTTCACTTGTTCAATCCATATGGCCCTCTCTTTTACACAGGCTGAGCTTGTAAAAACTATGACGCTCCAAGCTCCTCGCACATCGGTGTTCACCTTCCAGTCTGCAGTGCACAGCACCCATGTTCTGCAGTGTCTGAATGAGCAGAGAGAGCAGGACGTCCTGTGTGATGTGACAGTGGTGGTGGAAGACAGGAGTTTCCGTGCTCATTGCTCGGTCTTGGCTTCTTGCAGTGAATACTTTCACAGCAGGGTCACCAGTGTCACCAGCCAGAATCCCATCATCAGCTTGCCACATGAGGTCGGTGCCCTGGTGTTCAGCCAAGTTATATAGGGGAAAAAACTAATATGGATGATATTCTTGAAAGTAAATGGTGATAATGTTATACAGACACCATTATTTTATCAGTATTATCCATGAAAAGGGTTTGCATAGTTAGATTTGTACCACTAGCTTGTATTGCTTGGTCCATTTTGTGTCATAATGTGAGTGAAAAACAGTTTATATGCAGTGTTTGGAAAATTAAACTAAGAAAAGTCAATACAGGTACATAAGAGGCCTGTTGAAACTGCCTGAGTTTCCTTGTATTTTATTATGTTTCAACAATTTATGTCTTTCCCCCACAGGTGACCGTAGAGGGGTTTGAACCTTTGCTTCAATTTGCCTACACATCAAAACTCCTTTTTACCAAAGAAAACATTGATGCTATTCACAGCAGTGCTGAATTTTTAGGATTTCACAACTTGGAGTCGACATGCTTTGATTTTCTCATCCCAAAGTTTTCTGAAAGCAAAAAATCCTCACAGGAGGTCAAGCAAAAAGCTTGTTGCCAGAACCGGGATCCTAGTGCAAGTTTTGGCTCTCGTGCAGAGAGTAGCCAACCAGAATCATGTGAGTCACACAGCTCAGTGCCTTCAGGAGGTGATGAACAAACAGACTTCCCATCGCAGTGTCCACAGAGTGCACAAGGTCAGACAAACAGCAGGGAGGAACACTTCTGTTTGGAGAACTGCGGACCACAAATGGCCCCCTTATCATTGGAGTTAACAGGAAATGGCATGTGCCCCATGTTGTCTTTGCCTTGCCCAAACTCTGACAAAGCAGTTCATCCCTCTCAGTTTTGTGAAAAAGACATTTTAGAGATGGGAGACGTGTGCAATCAAAGTGAGATGAGTTTGGGAGACTGCGGCTTATCCTGTGAGCTGTCAGCCTCAGGGGATGTGAATGCACCAGAACTCATTGATCCACCAGGCAGAGAAATTAAACAAACTGTAGAGACGCTTGGTGCTGAAACCAATTGCATCCCTAGCTCATGTCCACTCGAGACCTCAGGGGCAGAAGATTGCAGTACTTTAATAAAACAGAGTGAGGCTCGCTTTGAACAGGGAATGACAGGTGATCTTTCAAACTCTGCACTGACTACTCTAAGCCACGAAGAAGGATATGGGGAGAGAAGTCGTGTGGAGAGGGAGGTGGCTGAACATCTGGCAAAAGGATTCTGGTCTGACCTCTGCCCATCTCAGGCTCAGCCACTTCCTGTGGATCCAGTAGAACAAAATAATCTAGCAAAAGCATCTGATTTTCACTGGCTTAAGCAGCTCGACCTGAGTGCCAGTGTAGGAGACTGTCCCTTTTTCAGGGACCTTGGAACAGGTGATGATGCAGCTACACACACCGACAACTTGTCTCAGGCAGAGAAGAGCCCCTGTATGTCCTCCTCAATAAACTCTGCTGATGACTCAGACCTGGACACAGATGGCGATATTGAGGCCAACAACAAAAGAGCGGAAGAGGTTGTTATTATATATTTGTCTGATGTTTGGTTATTGGTAATAGAAGTTAGAAAGTAAAATTCATCTAAATTGCTTAACTCTGTTCTTCAGGTTCAGCTTCCATTCCCAGTGAAGCAAATCTCAGTGCTGAGCCGGAGTGAATTTCAGCAGCTTCTGAAAAAACATTCGTTGACTCAGGAGCAGCTGGACTTTGTCCATGACGTGCGTAGACGAAGTAAAAACCGTGTGGCTGCACAGCGGTGCCGAAAGAGAAAACTGGACAGCATATACCAGCTAGAATGTGAAATCAAAGGATTAGTAAGTTGACTCTATTTTCCCTGATTTTCCAAATATACTGTTAAACACGATGTAATGCAACTTCATAAACTAGTAATGTTTTTTTGCTTTGACATTGTGAACTGCAGCTTTGTTGATAACACTTGTTTCTAGCACATCCCCACCACCCATCCATCCATCTATCCTTTTCCTGCCACTTCCTCGGGTTGCAGGGGCAGTAGTCTACGCAGAGCAGCCTAGACTTCCACCCTAATCACCTTTTCCTGCTCATCCAGGGAGACTGAGTCATTCCCAGGCCAGCTGAGAGAAATAATCTCCCCATTCCTGGTATCACATGTCCAAATCCACCTTACCTAGGAGGCATCCAAGTCAGATGCCACCTCAACTGCTCCTGTTGATGTGGAGAAGCAACAGCTCTACAAGTCGCTCTTTAATATCTAAGCTCCTTGTCCTATCCGTATGGGAGAGCGCAGCTTTTAAAGGAAACTCATTTCTGCCACGTGTATCCATGATCTTCATTCTTTCGGCCACTAACCAGAGCGCATTACCATAGTTAGGGGAGGAATGTAGTTTGTCTGGTAAATTGACAGCTTGGGTTTTCTGCTCAGCTTTCTCTTCACCACAAAATATCAGTAAAGTGTTTGCATCACTGCAGACGCAACCCCTATCTGGTTACTCAGTCTCAGTCTCCGCTATCTTCTGGGCTGTAAACAAAACCCAAGATATTCCTCCACTTGGGGCAGCAGTTCCTCCCAGACTCGGAGTGGCGACTCCACCCTTATCTGGTTGAGAACTATGGTCTTGGATTTGGAGGTGTTGATTCTCATTTCTGCCGCTTCGCTTGGCCACTTTGCTGCAGTGCAAGCTGGAGGTCACTACCTGATGAAGGCAACACAACCACTTCATTCGCAAAAAGTTACGCTGAAATGCTGATACCATTAAAGTGGCTACACCCAAATAATGTGTCCAAAAAACTGAACAGAATCTGTGACCCCTGGCGGAGTTCATCAGCCACCTGAATGAATCTGTTTTTCTTCCAGCAACGCAAACCAAGCTCTTGCCGTGGTTGCACAGGGTCCGACTGGCTCATAACAACAGACCAGATACCCCATACTTCCCACCTTCCCACCGCTTGCTTATGTCCTCAGTGGAGGTCAGCAGTATCCCACCCCTATTGTATCCAATGTGAGTAGAGCCCCATTACCTCCTCCTGAGTCATCAGGCCAAAAGTCTTGTTTCCTGGTCTCATCAAACCCCTCCCACACCTGTTTTTGCTTCAGCTACTGCAATCTGCAGTCTGCTTGGCCTGCCGCTACCAGTGAGCTACCTCTAGAGTTCCATAGGTCATCATCTGGTTCTGGGATTACTGCCACAACAGCAATGGCGCCTCCAGAATTTTTTCATGGGGTGGACTGCTAAAAATATTTGGGGGGCACACCAAAAACAGAATTTCCAGTTTTATTATACTGTTGTAAAATATAGGTTACTTAAAAATATGGAGAAAAGAGAGAGAGAGAGAGAAAAGAATTATATGCCTAGTTAATTTCCTGCTATTAGAGTTGAGATCACTGAGAATATGTACCAAATAAGAGTTTGAATTCTATTATAACCTGTTTAAAGCAGGAATAAATAACAAGTTAATATTCCAACTCATTGTAGGGTGTCTTCCTCTCTCTTGTGCTTACATTTATTAGAATTTTTACTAATATAATACAGTCTTGCCAGTAAATTTGTTTTTTTGGGGGGTGGGGGGTTTCACATAGCAACAGTTAGGACATATTTCCCAACCCAACGGCTCCAATAGGAACCATTTGACTATGCGAATGCTCGGGAAAGCAGCCTTCTTATCCACTGGAGAAAACCCTCAACATGCAGGTACCGTATTATACGGTACTATACGGTAGTTAATCAGAAGGATATAAGCATACTTACCCCTGGCTGCCACCTCTTAGGGCAGCTCCAGATTGGAAAAGATTCAAGCTAGAAACAAGAAACTAGTTCCAGAACCTGAGCTGTGTCTTGAGACAAGCCTGGCTATATTTAGACAGTATGTCAAAACCTTGTGCACCAGCTCAGGCCTCTTCCCTAATACAGAAGAGACATTCTGTGTACCACAGGCTAGTTTTGGAAGCACCAGACACTCACCCACTAGCTCCAATGTTGTACCCAGGTCATCCTGTCCCAGGCAGGATAAACTGGAACCTTGATTTCTTCATCATCATAGGGGTTCTTGTCCACTTTACATAACTGTAAAGAACACACGGCAGACCCGTCTACACATTCATGCTTTTCAGCATCTTTTATTAACTCTCATGGTTGCTGTCATGTTACATACACAAAGCTGCAGCTTTTCAGCTTGCAGCTGAACACTCCACCACCAACAACAACATTCAGGAACCCGCACAGACTTTAAACTGGCGAGGTGTGATTGTGGATGCTGTGCAGGTGCGTCCGCCTCCCCTGCAGCGGCACCACAGACCACGCCCCGCCGCCTACCCCCATCGCCCAACTGAGGCCGAGGAGCCATCTGGCCGAACCTACCCCCCTCGTGCTCCCCAACCTCCATCTCCGGCTGGTGAGGTCCCTCGCGCGCCTTTTCGCCAATAAATCCCACTGATGGTGTGGGTGTGGGTATGGGTGCAGAGGTAGGCTGTGTCTGGGTCAGCCTCACCCTGGGGACTGGCACGGGTGGCGGAGCAGTCCAGAACTTAGCTGTTCCCTGTGTAATCGAGGGTCACGGGTGTGGGTAGCGGTGGTGTCGGCCAGGACTCGATCTGAGCTGCCAGCCTCTTGATCGTCTCCATGTGGTGCTCAATCTGGTCCTACAGTTTTTCCCGCTGTCGGTGCAACGCCGCCACCTGCTCCCTCCACGTGGCTACCATCTCAGCCACCATTTGGGCCAGCTCCTCCCCTGGCTGGCCCGGTACTGGGTGTGCCGTACCCCCATCCTGGGTTTTGGCACCACTGTAAGCAACTGTAAAGAAAGACTTTAAGCCGGCTAGGCGTGATTGCAGATTCTGTGCAGGTGCGTCCGCCTCCCCTGCAGCAGCACCGCAGACCACGCCCCGCCACATACCCCCATCGCTCGACACAATAACATAAATGGCAGTGCAATTAAAAAAGTAGTATGGTGGTAAAAGTAACTGAATGTATCCTGTTTTATTTAAGTGATTTTATTAATGAGTGGTAGACATAGGTTTATAGATTGAACTGACTGGACTAATATATTAAATACTATTGAGAAAATATGAGAAATTTTGGTCATCTGTTTGCTACCAGCTCCACTGAGGGATGTCTTTTTATGCATTTTATTACGTGCTAACTAGCTAGTCTCAGCTCATGTTGATCATGTCATTCCTTGGAACTGCAGTTAGCAGTGGTACATCTTGCTCTCTTTATAAGAACCTGCTGCAAGTGGGCTTTCAAAACAAATTCATACAGTTAAATTGTAGACAAAATGAACCAAATGCACTATTAAAAGGTCAAAAATGAGTGAGCTTTACTCTCATCCTCCCCACAGAAAAGTGAAAAAGAGCGGCTGCTCCAGGAGCAAACAGAACTGAAGCAAAACCTTGAGGAGATGCAGCAGAGCCTGTGTGGCCTGTGTAAAACTGTTGAATCTTGCCCTGATCAGGACCAGTTGCAGATTCTTTCCAGATTCTCCTCGCAAGACATTCCCATCCCTTCTCCCAACATTGTTCCAGCAATTGAATTGGTAAGTTCAGAGTGTGAGCAGAGCAGGCAAACTGTACAGACAGTTCAAATCGCTGAGCCGCTGGCCGGCACAGAGGACACGGGCTGCCCTGTTCCTACATCTCTGCTCAGCGCCTGTCTGGATATGAACAGCAGCTTATAGTAACTGGACTTAAACTACATGGTCACTTGTAATTATGCAGGCCCACAGGTCAAAGGGTGAAACTTGGTTCTATACTGTAATCCTCTTTTGGGATAGAAATGCTTTCCTCTGTGTTTCACTGAATAATTGTCTGCTTGGTAAGAGGCAACTATCATTCGACGGCATAGACAATTTTGCTGTACTTCTATTCTTCATTTCACTGTAGCAAAAGCATTATCCAGTATTCATTGTTTTGAAGGTGCAGGCAATTTTCAGGTAATAAAAAAGTTTCCATTTGAAAATTAGGAGGATAAAAGTAAGTTTGCTTTTCTCAGGGAAACTCATAACCTGACCGTGCTTTGAATCATGCTGCACACCCAAACAGGTACGAAAAAGAGATGTTTCATTTTACGCTAATTAGTCTGTTGTTGTAATCTTAACACATACTGTATTAATATTTACAACTATGCTATTTCTTTGATTAAATACGCATAGAACTAATTGAATCTTTTCCAGTAGACTAACAAATTTTCACAGCTAACCTAACTTTTCAACAGCATTATTTGAATACTAATGTTTTTTAAACTCTAGTAGGTCTGAAAGTGTTACAAGGGGAACATGAGAAGTTATTTCATTTTATGCAAAATGTGCCTTATGTAATATGGATTCAAAAAGACTAAGGCATTTTTGTATATGCTTGTTTCAAGCACTATTGCACATTAACCCAGAGCTAATATTGATGGCATTGTCTTACATGTAATTTTGTCTGCATGTTCAGTATTTTTATTAAATGCTTTTAAATAAACAACACTTTGTTATCATTCGTTGTTTTATTTCAGATTCATTCCAATATTTGTTCATGTGCACTACCAGAGTTTGGCCAGTAGATGGAAGTATAACTCTACCTGACCGGATGTGAATAGACGACTGTAACAGGGTTTTTCCTGCCTCGGGATCTACCTTTAGGGACGGTAACTGCACACTGAACTCTAAATAAGGAAAGGCAAGGAGTTTGTGTTACCCCACAAAATGTGCAATTTCCTGTTATCTCATCATGTGGTTAAACAAAACCGTTTAATCTCATGAGTAAATAAAAACCAATTAACAAACCCATTAAAAAAAAATCTTGTGATTTGTCTCTGGCTCTGACTAAAATCTTTTGGCCATGCCAACAAATTC
>VURO01026097.1:1655-15191 GCA_015108175.1 Pelvicachromis taeniatus
GATTAGTTATTAAAAAAAAAAAAAAAAAGCATTGGAAAAAACGATTCGGATGGATCCGGTCTGGCATCTGGATGAGTCTGGAGACCACCAGCAATCTGGTTCAGACCACCTACAACCTCCTTAATTTACTTACATATAATTTGATTTAACTGTGAGCTACTCCTTCACTTTTTTTTTTTATTTGCATTGTGAGAGAACAGAATCTATCAAATGCATACTTGTAGGCCGAATCTCGTTTTCCACACGCACAGACTTTGAAGAGCATTCCCACTAAAGCTTAATTCACAAAGAGTTATATCCCTGCAGAGCCCACGCCGCAGTTGGCGATGTCTTTGTTTTCATTCATACTTGTGCGCTGGTGTGTCTGCATTCTGCCATTTTTAGTGAAACTAAACCATTCATGTAGGACTTTGAGCTAATAAATATTGGACGGCACTTTCTTTTACTGAAATGCAGGAAGAAGATAAGACTTTAAAAGAGGCTGAGTCTGCACATGTATTGCCAGAGCTATGAATGTAAGAAAAACAAAATACTACATTGCCAAAATACTAGCTCCTCTGTTAGCTAGATACAATTACAGCCTATGACATTTTGTGTCACGTAGTTATTATCCTTGTGCTAATCAATTTACACTGCGCATTACTTCCAAACAGACCTATCACAGTTGTTGAGGTCTGAGTTACTGCAAAAGCAGTTACATTTCTGGGAAGGTGCATGTCAGGCCCTAGATTTGTGTCTGTGCTGCAAAGCAACAAAACTTATGTAACCACCTGAACCACACCACAAACTGCAGTATGATGAATGCATAAGAAAAAACAATCCAGCGATTGCTAACGTGAATTATCCAACATCAATTTGAACATTCATTCATTAGTGTTCTCACAAAGATGCACTGAAATCACCACAGTGATCACCTTCCATTTGATCTATCACATAAGTGGACTTAAATTGGGTTAGAAACCAACATTATTTGTCCAAAAAAAAAAATCTATATTAACAGGAATGTCAGATGTTGAAACAGTCAACAGTCTGTCCTAATACCAATAGCTCAAGATCAAAAAATGATAGGAGATTTCTAGTATGACGTGTGACAATTAAACTAGTAAACTAGTGGCATGTTTCTTTAATTACAAAATAATACATCTGAGCTAAGTCACTGTGGTTGGTTTGCATCCTATCTCAAGGTCTACCAGTTTGAGCCCTGATGCTGTAAAATACTATCTCTCTAAAACAAGGACTGTGATTAGTGTCCAAGCTGCTGAGAGTAATTCTGCTGCAGAGGGTTCATTTGCTTCTTAACACCTGCTGTCATTATACCCCAGTGCCCGGCAAAGCGATTATTCAGCGATAAAGTTTTAATTGTCCCATTGTCTGTGAAGAAGTTAAGGGGCAGATAATTAGCAGTCCAGTGGAGAGCACAGAGGGGTTGGACAGCAACAGTGATGTTTCACTAAGACAAGTGTCACACTAAGCTTCTCTTACCCACATGTACAAACAACATTATGTTTGTATGTGAGCTTGGTTGTACTATTCTCAACCTTTTCTTCTTTTTTTGGAAAAGAGTTTTTAATTGTGAGAATAAGATTTTGATTTGGGTTAAGGGAAATTTTATCAACTATGGTGCTCAAAGTAACATAAATGAAAGACAGAATTTATAGTCACTTACATAAATGAGAACCTAAATTCTCACAAAGTAGTAAAGTAAAAATAGTAAGTAAAATGTATTTATATAGCACGTTTTAAGACAAAAAACTTTTACAAAGTGCTTCATATTGGAATATAAAAGAATATCAAACAAACAAAGCAACATATTACACACAAACGTTACCCATATGCCTGTCTAAACAGATGTGTTTTAAGCTGTTTTTTAAAAGAAGCCACAGAGTTGATGGTGCGTAGCGGTGGAGGTAAATTGTTCCACAATATTGGAGCTATGGTTTGAAAAGTGCGATCCCCCTTCGTTTTCAAATGGGTCTGTGGAATAGTTGGCCTTGCGGTTGGGGTCTGGGTTGCGGGGCCCCCTGCCACTGCAGTGCCAGGGACGGTCTGCTTGTTTCCACCCCAGGGAGGGGGGTAATATCTGGGTCTGGGTACGGGTTCTCCCCCTCATAGGGGGCGAGGGTACCTGGACCTGGGATGTAGAGCATGTTTGGGGAGTGTGATTGTGTGAGCGGTGTCTATTTGTGTCCGTCTCTGGGTGAGTGCCGAGTGTTTGTGGTTGTGTGCATGAGGGTGGGAATGCATGTTTGTCTGTGTCTATGTGGTGTCAGGTTGGGCCTTGGACTTCGCCTCTCTGGGCACATGTCAGGCCCTCCAAGGTGTGGAGGCCTATCTCCCCCCACCACACTTCCAGCCGGTGGCTGATGCCCTCGAACATCAGTGCATTGGTGGTTCTGGTTCTTGGTGTCCAGGGCTGGGTGCTCAGGTATGTGACGGCTCGCTCCCAGTGGCTGTTTGGCGGGGCCTGGCACCCATGGCTAGGTCAGGTCCCTTCTGGGGGGTGGGGGGCCCTCATGCCTTTGGCCTCTGGGCCTGGGGCCCAGTCTGCTCTGGCGCAGCTGGCTGCCAGTTGAGCCCGCAGGCACATTACTGGAGGATGGGACTATGGCTCCCCACACCCTCTGACAGAGCGTTACATGGAAAAGCCTTTTGAATACAAGCGTGCTCATCCACACCTACAGGTGTACACACGGGTGTGCAGAAACGCAAAGGACACCATTCTTGGCTACTGCCTCTGAGCACATTGTGCGCCGTCAGTTCTGCGTGCTACACAATAACATTCAATACTTAGTATTTACTGTTAATTTTTTATGGTCCCCATATTGTGGTGCTCTGCGTTGCTTTTGCTTGTTTTCTTTTGCTTTTTTTTTTGGTTTGTCTCAACAGGTGATCCAGTGGATTTTTTTTCTTATTTTGTCTTCTCTCGCTGTCCCTCTGTTTTTCTATCCCTCCCTCCCTCCTTTTCCTATCCCCCAATCATGTCTGTCCCATCTATAACAACTGAAAATAAAAAAAAAAAATCATATCAAAGTTCAATCAAATGGGTCAATACGGCAAAGTCATGATGGTCCATTTGGTAAAGTAAATCCGTTGGGCATCTTTCTTGGCATTCAGACAATAGTTCTGATCACTAAAGAAAAAAAAAAAAATTGGTCTTTTTTTTACCTGGCTGTTGAGATGCTAATCATCTCCAGCTGGGGTTTTAGGTTTTGGCGAGGCAACTAACACACAAAAAAACGTGGCTGTGTTGAACTTTGTTTGCAGTATACCCCTCAGGGAGGTTATGATAACAAGCCCAATCAAAACAGAAACCAATGAAACCAAAACTGAAAAGCAAGCCAAAACCCTTTGACTATGATATGAGCACGCAAATGGTGGACTCATCATTTAAACAGTAGTGAGATTGATAAAGAATGTAAATATATTTAAGCTATTGGGAAAGAATGCACAGTGAATACTGAATACCGTTTAAAACACTTGATTTATACAGCATCAGTTCACAACTATAGATATCTCTAGCCTCTCCTTATATAAGGTAAACATGTTACAGTGTCGGAAAAAAAAAAACCCCAGCAGTTAGATGATCCCTTCCCCTAAGGGGAGGAAGAGCTCTTTGTTAATAGGACGAGACCTCCAGCAGAACCAGACTCAAGGAGGGGCAGCCTTCCATTAAACCTCCCATTCTACTTTTGAAAACTCTATGAAACAGAAGTATGTCTGCACGTAGAGAGTGAAGTGCTCTGTTGGTACCATAGTACCTTATTATAGGATAATACGGTATTATGAAGTCTGTAAGACATGATGTGGCCTGATCCTTCTCCTCACATACAAAGTCCTGAATGATTTCAAATTCAATTCTGGATTTAACAGGGAGCCAATGAAGGGAAGCTCATACTGAAGAAATAAATGGCATGTGAATAGTAGACTTTTGGATCACAGCTTAGCCCACCATAGGTTCTTTCTCCCCGCTTTGAGTCACGCTTAGTATTACTAGAATGTCTGCATGTTATCTCATGACAGCACCCTGTTCAACCCAATGCATGGCTACTGCAGAAACCAGGTGGGATCAATATTGTTCACAGCTGCAAAATGGATTCAGATAATTTTGAAATGGTCTGATTGTCAAGTATTGGCTTATGCCTGCGTCTAGTATTGACTTCCTTCAAAACAGACAGATGGGTTATTTTAAAGACTAAAGAAACTGTTTATAGCATGTGAAAAAATGTAACATATACTATAAACTCAAGAATAGATACTTGTTTTACTCCTACTCCTTCAGATGGATTATTTTAGACACCAGAGAAAGAGTGCCTCTTGAAACTGAACATTCACGGATAAATTAAACCCTTGTTCTTATTTAGGTCAAGTGATCACGTTAGGCACATGTTTTAAAAACCCATCTCTATCTTGTGTGAACAGTCAGGATGCTCAAATGACAATTTTGCCAAGAGATATGCCCTCTTCTTTTAAAAGTCCTTTAAAGGATACACGTTGATATCCAATGTGAGACATGTGTAAGTGTCTGCCTTTAATTTCCATTTGAACAATTTATACATGTACTATAAATAGAAACTTTTTTACTCCTGTTTACACACAGTTTAGGCACAGACTCTGTTAAATGTATAGCTATAGGGTCTTAAAATATCTAATGAAAGTTATCCTAAGCCCCATTTGAATTAGAATCATTTCTCTTGGGGGAGGCGAGGTAATTTAACATTTTGTCCCCTGACCGGTAATTTTAATGTGGTTACAACAAAAATATAGCCTTTGGGAATAAACGGATGACTTTCCTCCACACTATCCATGACCCTGTGCAACACTTAATTACAATGCTGTAAAATACACAGAGACAACACATCAGTGTTAACAGGGTTTTTAATAGTGTTTTGTCTCAGCGCTGCACAACAAGCTTAGCGGTGCATTGCATCGCATGAAATTAGAGCACAATTGCTATTAGTTAATGGTTATGTAAAAACAAATATTAAACTAAGAACAACATGAATTCTCTAGTTAGGCCATTGAACTCCGTTTCTGAATATCGACCATGGCGTTATAATCATGTCCCTCGCGGAAAGCAAACTGTGATGGAAGATTGTGTATCATAATATATAATCACACCCCGAGAGTTTCGTTTTCTAATTGATGGAAGATGTTTATCATAGCTTAAATGCAGCTGACAAAATCAGCCTGATGCTATTAGGCCTGGTGGTGTTTTACTCCTTACTTATCTTTTTGTAAAACTTAGAAATTATGATATTATTGATTCTGGCAGTGCAGATGGACAGTATTACATGAAATTATAATACTACATGTACTGGATACTGGCCAGCAGTACAACATCTAAACCTTAACTTAGCCTTACATCACCAATAACATTTTAAGCAGAGGACTGTTGATGTGGATTCAGTCAAATCAATGCAACTGTTGGGTCGTTTGTTTTTTGGTGGCCTACTGAGCCATTTCCAGGCGAACCGTGAAATAATCTCTTGAGAATATAATATTGATGTGTTCCAGATTAAGTCATAATCTTGAATTTCCAAGTTCCCATTTGGAATTTTCATCTGGAAAGCCAACTCGAGGAGCATTACCTGTCTGGAAAGTTGGAGCTGATCCAAGCCCAACCCCAAAGTTAACAATCCAAGATGGCTACAGTGAACGTAAACAGTAGTAAACCTGTAGACCTTGTAATCTTTCCTGTGACTGTTTTGTATTTGTGACTCAGTAAATAAACCAGACACAGAGCAATGACCACACTATATCTGTGAATGTGTGTTGCAGCGGTGTTCTTAAGTGTAATGCCCCCCCTACATGTTATGCTTTATTGCTAGTGACACATGAATGGGCTCTGCTTTCCTAAGAAGCAAAACAAACCTAAACCACTTCAACTGTCTCCAGGCTCGATGTGGAGGAGGATCAGCTGTACTCTGAGGCCCTCCTGGGGCTCATTTCTTATCTCCAAGGTCTCAGCCCAGACACCTTCAGTAGACACCACCGAAGGACGCTTTTTATCCTTCTGACAAAAAAAACCAAGAAGAAATTAAATATCAGTTTGCGTATGTGTTTTAATTTGTATAATTTTTACTGCATACTACATTTTTGTCCAATTTCTTAAAAATGTATTATGTAATTTATGTATTATTATTTAAATTGTTTTAATTTAATTTTTATTTTAATTCTGTTGATCTTTTTTTTTTCTTGTGTGTGTGTGTGTGTTTGGTAATTGTCCACCCCAGTAGTAAAACCAATAGTCTTCCCTTGCAAGACAAGATTATTTTAAAAAATCTTGGGCTCATTTATTTAACACCATCTGCATCAGGGCACAGCGCTACATAAGAGCCTAATAATCATGTTTTCTAAATCAGTTTTCAAATATGTATTTATTTGTGACATAATTGTCGGATTTCTTATGGACTCCCCATCACTGGTTCGATGTACCGCCACAGCAACATAATAATAATAAAGACATATTTACTTTTTTATTTTTACAGACATATCTGAATAGAGGTGTGTACTACAAATCAAGGCGACTGTATTAGCGTGGTTTTTGAGCTTGAAGCCAGAGTTATTAGTGTTATGAAGGTTGCTCTCGTTTAAGCTCTTTTTAAGATTTAACATTCTCAAAACAATGTCCTTGTACAGCGAAGATTCCTTTCAGAGCTTTCATTTAAACAGACAGTCTGACAAGGCAAAAGAAAAGACTATACATATGCACAGAGGGCTTTAAACCAGCACAGAGATACAGGTTAAAGGTTTGGGTCATGACAAATTACGAGGGTAAAGAAAAGTATGACGGAGAATTTATAACAACTCCAACTGCAGAAATCCAACTGCTTTTAAACTAGATTCGTTAATGATGTGACGACTGTTGAAACTACAATGACGGACCTTCTTTTTGCTGAAACTTTCTGGTAAATCATAGCTGGTCACTTATAGCCAAACTCAGCTGATTGTTGAGTTTTTGACAGATTTTAGCCACTTACTCTGCATTCACTGTAGTGTCCTGACTCCTTTCCAGCACCATGACAAATTGCCTGCATTGTTGTGTGCTAATGATGTGACAAATTGCAAAGAATAATCAATAGCCTGGCTGCCTTTCGTCCGTCCTGTCATCTGCACTTCTTACAGACATATTCAGATAGTCTCAGCAGAGCAGACGGTTAATTGTCATCGATGCAGTTTTCCACATTGTTGAGTAAATGTGTAGAGAAACACATGACATAATTCCGTCAACATTCATCTCATGCTTCGGTTCTCTCCCCCTGATATGTTTGGTGGACTCTAATCTTTAGCTTCTGATGATTCATTTATTCGGGTTTGTTGCAATTCTGGTAGCTGCAAATCAAAACTGACACAGATGAAAAAGCAGAAAAAAAGGCTCAAAGGTTTACTACAGCTGTTAAATCAGCAAAAACAAAAAAACTAAAGGGTTGAAGCAGCAGCACAAGTAATGATGAAATCAAGAAAGCATTAGCCGCAGATACAGCACGGCGAAGAAGACCGGGAGGCAACATGCTGTACTCAATATAGCAAAAAATGGCCTCTGTATTTAAACTGATTTTGAATGAGGAGCAGCTGGAGAGGCAGGTTTAGATTAGATCAGGTGATCGTTAGAGGGAGCAAAACTCAATGAAGACAACTTGAGAGGAGGGGAAGCAGGACATGAAATAGATCATTCCTGGGAGCCCACACCTGGAAAGGGCGGAAAGGGGATCAGAGGATAAAGAGAAAAATGATGTAGGTGTCACCGTGAAGTTACTAAGTAGATATTTTTCAAGACTTTGGCCCATTTACTTCCTCCCTAAACCCTAAGCACTGAACCTTAATGGACTTTAATTGATGTCACCTGTGTAATCACATTAGTGGCTAAGTGCAGGAGGATGTGAGGTGCCTAAAAGCACTCTCTGAAATGATGTTACCAGGACACATGCACTTCTGTAGCATTAAAATGAGTCTAGTTCAGAATATAACGAATTGAAGGGTTTTGTTATAGCCTTGTTGGATATTAGAGTCTGTGTTTTTTTCCCTATATGACAAAAGACTGATTATTTAATACATGTAATACACCACGCTGGTCTACACATGTTAATGGAATCTAAAACACAGCTTTATATTATGGTGGTCCATAATTTGTTCACCACAGAAACAATGGCATGATATAGAAACGCTTACAACTAAGACAAAGCTGGAGAAGCTTGTCTGCTTTGGTGCCATAATGTGGTGTTAGGAAGTCATTATTTAGCTATGAGCTCACACTACATGTGCAGTTAGGTCTCACTGTAAATCGTGAACCAGCCCTTAAAACAATTTATTTGTACATGCACGTGGACAACTAAAAAACTGAGCATGGCTTTAATTAATGCCAATCCACATTAGCCCTCACCATGAGTATTGTTTGCATCTTGAGCGAATTTTATTTGAAAGACTCCATGCGCCAAGGCATGCTAAAAACTGTTGCCTTGTAGTTCATAATGCTTCTATTATGGACAAGCAACAAATGAATAGACCTTATTCTGTGACTATTTCGGAAACTCCAGTCAGAATATACTGCACTCATTTCCACGAGTGTTTTTACAAATAAGTCATTATTCTATTGATTCAGAGTGAAAAATCTGATGATTACTTCGCAGACTTCCATGAGTCTGTGTTGGAATTTGTTTGGCACCTTTTTATTAAATGCTAAAAAAGCTACAGCCCAATTACAGCGCTGAGAATCTAACTCACTGCAGTTCACTGGTACAAGGATAAACCACCAGCGTTCTTCTCTCTGAATACAAATTCCCTTTATCCTTTCATGTAAAGCGAGGCTGAACTGGCCTTCCTAACCCTGTGACCCCTGCAGCTCTAAATAAATTTTAACAGCTACTCTGATTGCACTTTCTTTGAACTCAGGTTCTTCTTTGAGTCTCGGGATGATGCTTAATACGGTTGCATTTAAATCAAGGACTAAGAAAAGCGACTGAGCCACACATTTCATTTCTCTTGGATGGGCTACACAAGACTAACAAAGTGACAGGAGAAAGCAACATTTCTTATTAGTTATTACTTATGTTTGCAGGATTCCTGGTCAACACTTTCCCAAGTTATATTGTGGTGTGATCACACCTCCTGTGAGCCTTCTTGACTCGCTCATTCTCTTGCACTGTGTGATCTTGCTATGCAGCTACTCTCTTTATTTCTCGTTGCCAGTGTATTTTTTTTCCCCTTTGCTTTTCTGTCTTATTTTTAAGGTTATGGGGATAGTTCGTGCTCTGGCATCAAGACAACACAGCCTTGGCATCTCACTCTCTGAATGATCTGGCTTATGTAAAAGCTTAGTAATAATTTATTGAGCTCTCAGTTGGGGTTTAGCATTTTGGCTGTATAAATGCTGCATTTTTGAAAATGACAGAGGATTTAAAGGCAAACTAAATGTTGTGTGATAAACTGTTCTAAATTTACAAACCACTATAAAGGTGCGATCTGTAATGCTTGGGGTTTTAGCTCCAGGCCATGGGACTTTTTTTTTTTCTTTTAACTTGACTATAAGTGAGATGAGACTTAGAAGTCAACTCATGTTTAAGCCTGCATGAAAATGTTATCTTCCTTACATAACTCTGGATTTACCATCATTAAGTTGTTTTCCTTTGTCAATTTGGATTTCTGGTCTATTGAAGCTGTTTTCTAAAAATGTCTCACAGCAGCAGCAGAAAAAAAATCTCACAAAATGAATGGAAATGAAGCTTAAATAGGTGAGACGATTTTGTTTTCTGTCCTCTTATTTTATGTAGTAAAAGCCCAGCGTGTTACCGTCAATTATTTGTGTAAAAAAGTCTTCTGGTTTTAAGGCCAGGTGGCCGGACAGAGAGCACGTGGACCCAAATGCGAAACACAGGAATTTCGCATTTGGGATTGCTTTTCACTAGTTTATTGTGCATTTGCAAGTATGGTGACGAGATGTGAATGTAAGAGCTCTGGTTCAGCCGTGCGAGTGATTAAGAGTCTCTGGGCAATGGCACTGCAACAAAGGAGAGAATAATTAATGATTTGTGGGCGAGAGAATCAGGAAACCAAGTAACACAGGCGTGGTGGGTGGTGGTATCTGCAGGCGAGTGGACGTGAGGGGAGGGAATCCAAGTGAGTGTCCAGAATAACCCGTTCTTCCAGCAGAACAGAAACCGGTGGACAGGAGAACAGACAGGTGAGACGGTAGAAATCTAGAGAAGTGTGATGCCACACAGGTGAGTATTCCACAGAGTGAGATCAGCAGCTAAGGGCAGAGGTAAATAACTCAGGCGGACATGTGGCTCTGGCTGCTTGGAGGGACGTTAGATTCAATCAAAAACATGGACCAGCGAATTTCTACATCACCCGGAGACAACCATAAAGTAGCTAACAGACTGCGGAGAACTTGTGGTGACGCTGATCTTAAATACACCTCCTGCTGATTGCAGACAATGACAAACAGGTGGACGAGACAGGTGTGGACTCCAGACTCCACTCAGAATGGGTGGACACTGCAGGACCAGGCCGGAGCAGAAAAACACTGAACACTCACTCTTACCACGACATATGAGCAAAATATGAGCAAATCTCAGCTTACAGTGGGCGTTAAATTTAGAGCAGTTTAAGCGAACGAGGTTCTCTTCCACTGGTCCCCGAATACGGTGAAGTCGTCTTATAGCCTTAGCAGAAAAACAGCCTCCAGTGTTTTCACCGCCATGCTTCACTGTGGGGATGCTGTTCTTTTTGTCATACGCAGTATTTCTCTTCCTCCACAGTGGGTCGAGTTGATGGCAAAGAACTTGATTTTGGTTTCATCTGACCACAGCACTTTCTCCCACGCCTTGTCAAAATAATTTAGATAAACATGTCCTTCAATGTGGAAAAATGTAGCACTGCTTTCTTACATTTGCACATTATTTCTAAAATTAGAGACCGACTGTCTCAGAGCAATGTTAAATAACTAGTTCATGAGATTATTTCTTCTTGGTTGAACTATTGGAATTCATTGTTATCAGCATGTCCTAAAAACTCCACGAAAAGCCTTCAGTTGATCCACAATCTAAAAACTAGAAAGAGAGGGCATATTTCTCTCATACTGGCTTCTCTTCAATTGGCTTCCTGCTAAATTCCGAATGGAATTTAAAAAAAAAATATTCCTCACATAGAAGGTCCTGAATAATCAGGCCCCATTATCTCTTAAAGACCTCATAGTATCACATCATCCTAACAGAGCACTTTACTTCACTTACTTGTGGTTCCTAGGGTATTTGAAAGTAGAATGGGAGACAGAGTCATCAGTTGTTTATGATAAGGCATATAGTTAGAGCTAAGTAAGGTGACACTGAACACTTTCTTAATTACACTGCAATAGGCATATGCTGTTATTTTAAAGGAGAAGAACTACAAATTTAAGGTTGATCAAATAAATTCACAAATCAAAACACATGGTTCAAACCACATATCCCTGACTTTTTACAGCGATCATACTTCATGTTTTTGATTGTAGGCTTTGCCTAATTTAGCTGCTATAATTGTGACGCACAACAGTGCAAACAGCTGCTAAAGTACAATTATTTGATCAACAAAAACATTCTCTTGCACCATTAATTTTAGTTTGTTGTTTCCTGTAGGGTGATGACAGCAGTGTGATCACCTGTTTACAGGCAAGAGGCGCTCAGCTAAAAAAGCTTGGGCGTGAGCTACTGAATTTCAAAGTAGTGCATGATAGTGTAGTCTGTAACTACTTGCGCTTTGAGCATGTTTTCAGCTCCAACTTTGAGGTCTGTCTGCAGTTTATAATGTAATAAGATACATTTTTTTCTACATTCGGTGTATTATGTATGTATAATGAAAATTCTTATTTTCAGGTTGGTACCTGTTGGGGCTGTAGATCTAACTTCATGGTAACACATTTGTTTTACCCATTGTTTTTTTTTTCTCTTTCGTTTTCTCTCTCTTCGTCTTGCTCAGGAAGCAGGGTGGGCCAGCTGTTTCCAATGACGAAACTTCAGATTTTCCCTGGCCTGAGCATCACTCTTGCTCCCCATTGCTTGTCCACATTGCAGTACATAAGGAGCGGTTTGTGTTTCCACTGTCTATTATTGTTGTCCTTGTAGTCTTCACGATGTGTCTTCTTTAGTAAAGGGAAGACTGAAGTTCCTTTTCTCAAACTCCAGTATCTTAGAGAACCTCTGCTCTTGCCATGCTTACCTGTTCCCATAAGCTGGTGTCCTGCCTTTCAAAGGAATACTCATCCGCCTGCCCACTCTTCAACGTCCTCTTTTTCTGCTTCCCTAATGAATTTTTCTGGCCCATTGGCTACACCTCCTCCACCGAATGGAAGAAATAACCTCTGTGCTCTTTGCCTCACTCCTGCAAATGAGACGCTGATCTGCACAATGACCACTTTGCAAGTTCTATAATAAATCTTGTGAACTCCTGGTTGTATATGTGTTCAGATTCTTTGATTTCAAACATTTGATTCATTATGATAGAAAAATCAGACTAAACACTAGACTCGACTGACCCAGCTGCCATACATGCAGCTTTATCCAATAAAGCTGCACTTTTGGGCCAACATGAGGGAGTCTCCTGATTGCTTATTGAGTAACAACAAGCCACGTGCCAGTGACTAAATCAAATGTGCAAAAAATGCAAAACTGCCTCAATCCATTGCTTCTGAACCTCCAGTCTGAACCCTACCTTCTACCTGTGACATAACCACACCCACTTGGGCATAGCTTTCTCAGTGTGGAAGCTCTTGTGAGTAATTTGGTGGGAAGTGAGGTCACTGTTGAAGGTTTCTGCTACAATGCTCTAAAGTGTTTAGCTGCCCATTCCTTTCATTCACCAATGATTTGTCTAAAATGTCCTATGTAGTGGATCTGTTAAATGGAAAGTGGGCTGATAATGTTGTGAAGAAGGCAAAGCTAGGCATCTCATCTACAGCAAGGCAATACATTTGATTTCTTCATTTCCGCTGCTGACACTGGCTAAAATGCTAAAAGCTTTCCTGTAATTTGTAGATGATTAGTTAAAAGATCAGTTATCCTGTAGGGCTACAGAACTGATTTCCTGCTTGGAGCTTCTTTACCCAACAGCCAATTGTACAACCTCTACAAACCTGAGAAAGAGGAAATTGCCATCTAGTGTGCACAATATAGCACTTGAACACTTTGAGTACTTGGCGATGTCCTTTGGCCTAACTATTGCACTGAGCCCTCATCACTGATGAGAGTTGACTATGTGTAAAAGCAGATAAGTGACGTTTCTAAAGTTATGTCTTTGACAGTTGGCGGATGACAGGAAGTGGGAAACAGATCCTGAGAAGCTGAAGGTTGTTTCAGGCTGGCTAACTCCCTCCACACAGAAATTGCTTCAATACTTTCTTGTATATAAGAATTTCTAGTAGTGTTTTATCAAAAACAACACCACGTTACTCACCAAACTCACCTCAACAACCAAACCTCTCTCGGTCACAGCGGCCGCTTTCCAGGAGCTAAAACAAGACTTCATGTCCAATATTGATCCAGCCTGGTTGTGCTTTACAATTCA
>VURO01026097.1:16180-33583 GCA_015108175.1 Pelvicachromis taeniatus
AATCATTATTATTTTCTTAAAAGTAATGCAATGTGTTCCTTCATTACTCAAAATCTAAGTAATTTGTTTCAACTCATTACATTACTCTGTAAAATCAAAAGGTGAGTCGACTTCAGATAAGTAGAAGAAAATGGATATTTAGCCTGACAGTTTGTTATATTTCAGTAACACGTGGATATCTTTTGTAGTAACATGTTTCCATATCATGTTTAACATTCATTTATTTTAAGTGTTTTTCTTCTCTCTGGAGTATATATTAATTGATACTGCACATGCTGTATATATTAATACTGCACAATGAGGTGCCACACATTTAAGCCACATGATTCATTATTGCTGAATGTGATAAATGGTTGAGAATGACTTTGGTTTATCACACAACAAGGTCCTCAAATGTAACTTAATATCTGAGTGTTCTTTTTTTTCTACAGTTAGTCGACTAAGAAATTAGTCACTAGGATCATCCCTAGTTAGCAGCATCAAGCGTTTTTTTGTTATTTTTCTGTCCTGGATGCAGTTTCCACTTTACCACTGTTCTTTTGTGCAGTAAAATAAAAGCAATGTCCATATCTGTGTCACTGTACCACTCCATGGTCCTCTTCCTGCACATGAAAACATATCAGCTGATTGTAGCGCAAGTATAGGGAAAAAAATATATATATTTGTTTGACTTGTTTTTTTCTATCTGCCCAGTTTGTAGATAACTGAAGAACCTTTGTGCAAATTTATTGAATTCAATACAGCAATGTGTGACATTAATGCATTACTGATAACTACAATACAGTACAATTTGTAATAGGTTACTTTGTACAATACTGAAAAAGTGCAATATTAACTGGACAGTGGAAGTTGAAGGCCGAGGTCATACTCTAGCAAGCAGTCAATTAGAGAAACAAACTAGGAGAGGGATCGGCAAAATGTGAACTCTAAAAGATCACACACTAAAGCAACTAGGATAAAATTGAAACAAAGACACAAAAGCAATACTTAAATGAGGTGAAAACAAGTAGATCTGTCAGGGAATAAAGAGCATGCATTCAAAAAGTCATTGGCTGATTGGAAACACAGGTTATACTAATAAAGTTGGGAAAGCCCATTACAAACATGAGAAAACTAATAGGGAGGAAGTAAAACTGACAGACACACACAAAAAAACAAAAACAAATTAATATTAGTATGTAAACACATATCATAAACTATGAACTTATTTTTCTAGAAATAATCTCTGCAGTAGCTGCATCGTCACACAACTATGAAGTCAGACCCCACCTGCAACCAGCCAGATACACATCAGATATTAATTACCCCTCAGGAATCCCATGCATCCCATCGTGGTAATGCCGTTTTTTTCTTTTCTTTTTTGGTTGCCATTTATTTAGTGTTCCCTGTTTTACTTAAAATTATTAAATGCTCTGTTGGATAAAAAACATATCAGCATTGTTACAAATCTTAATGAACTGACTTGTTGCAGTCAGTTCACGTTTAAATGTGGCACTATTACAGTACCACGTTTAAACCCATTGAGCTCTTTAGAGTGACCAATTCATTCACAAACATCCGCAGAGTCAGACTGTGTGATTAGTTTGATATCTTCAGCTGTGGCAACAGGACTGAAACCATGTGAATTCAAAGATTAAGAACTGCAGTCCACATGTAGACAACACACTGATGTGCTGTTTTTAATATTCTTCACTTACCTGATGTTTCTAATTTGCCTACAATCGGAAGGTGATTTGGATTTGGTATTTTTATTTGGAAATAAATAAATGAAATAAACAGTCGGATAAACACACACCAACTTTTCATTATGTTCACATTTTGCATCTACATCTACATTTACAGTTAAACATAAAAACAATAAAAACATTCGAAAGAGTCATTAATCTAAAGATTAAAAAAAGAGTGACAACACTTGGGCAAATGTTCTAATTTAATATGCTTTATCTTTCTGTTGTTTACCTGATATCTGCACAAATACAATCAAATTACTGTAAGCGAAACCATTTCTAGCTGTTATAGCCTAGCTGGTTTCTACATGAATTTACCCCATGCCCGGTAGTATGCTACAACAACAAGGTCAATAACAAGTCATCAAGTCCCCTGCCCCTCATGTCACGAGGCAGGCCAGACTTGTCTCAGTAAAGATTAATTTCCCACATGAAACTGTTCTTGGTTGTCTACATTCACCTGGAGGGAAAACCAGAGGAAAAATGTATCCTGAGCATTGGGTTTGTGGGAAAAGGAACTAGGTTCAGGTGATCAATAACTACTTATTTCTCTACGAATTGCAGTGTGGTGTGCACCTATATTGACAGAACTGAAATTAGCAATCAAGTGGCACGAGAAAAGCAATAGGATAGTATCTGCAACATACTACAGGTGAGTGTTTTAGAGCATGTTCATGTTGATGACATATTCAAGTTGAGCATACTGCAGCGTAAAGAGGGACAGCACAGTTTCTCTTCCTAAACACATGATTACCTCATCAGCTCTCATTAGAGAAGCAATAATGGCCAATGAAACATTCATGTTCAGGGCAATAATCTGCAATAACTGGAAAATCTTAGTAATCATTCTTTACTGAGTAAATGTGATCAAACCACTGAAGCTGCTGTTAGTGTCATGATGTGCCTTTTTATGTACTGAATGCAAATAAGCTGTTTTGTCACTACACAGGAATGTTACTCAGGCCACCATTTTATTCCACAAATATCTCACAACACTTTGACGAATGACACATCTAGGGAAAAATGTCCAGTACCTAGTTTAATGGTTACCATCAATTGACATGAATCCAATCCAGAAAAACTAAACTAAACTGACTCAAATGTCAAACGTATTAAAAAATTATTACAAGACAACAGCTAAATTTGCACATGACAAAAAGAGCTAATGTATTTATAGATGCTAAACACGAGTGTGTTATATGATGTCATAGCTGATGGCTGTGGCAAGATCTGAAAGATGCTCGATGTTCACAAACGCTGTCCATCTAATCTGACTGAGCTGGAGCTGTTTGCAAAGAAGAATGGGCAAAAATTTCAGTCACTAGATGTGCAAAGCTGGTAGAGTCATACCCTAAAAGACTGGCAGCTGTAATTGCAGCAAAAGCTGGTTCTACAAAGTAATGACTCAGGGGGCTGAATAATTACGCACACCCCACTTTTCAGTTATTTATTTGTAAAAAATGTTTGGAATCATGTATAATTTTCGTTCCACTTCTCACGTGTACACCACTTTGTATCGGTCTTTCACGTGGAATTCCAATAAAATTGACTCATGTTTGTGGCTGTAATGTGACAAAATGTGGAAAAATTCAAAAGAGCCAAATACTTTTGCAAACCACTGACACATATGTCAGTGCTTACAATCTAAATATGCTTTTGCAAAACATGTGTTTATCTTTAGAAGTGACATCATGTACAAATCCATCTCTGATAATCTTACAGTGTGGCCAAAGTAGCAGAAGTAGAGATGATGTAACACCCATTTCAGATTAATACAAAGTTATGATTGATATGAAATAGACTAATCCAGGCTTGAAATTACCAGCAGTTCTATAGTCTCATACATAATGCATTATGCAAATGGTTGTGATATAAATATCTTAATCATGTATGTCCTAAATAATGTGCCACTGCTGGCTTCAAAGCAGCTACCTCCTGATTGCATGCCAGATATCCCAGCCCCTGCACCTGTTATTATAATTTTAGCTCATGGATACAAGGTTTTCTTTGTGAGTTTGAAGTTTTAATGACCTGGATACATGAGGTGAACTTAGAAGTTGATGTTTGTTTTTCACATATTATGTTTTGTGGTTCATGATGTTACTTAAGTACAGAGGATGTTTAAACACACAATTTCACTGCTTTACGATGAGGGAAACAATGTGAACAGTATATTTTTTTATTTATCAAAGTAAGCTTAAGTGTATACTTTTAAGTGTATACTTCCTCTATACACAAATAAAAGTAATACATAGAATTGTTTCACTTTTTGAGACGACATGAGTCAGGATGCAGTGGGAGTATGTACATTGTGATCGCAGAAGTATACAGTACAGTGCAATACAAATACAGTACAAAATAAAAGCAAGTAATATATTGTCAAAATGTATTTAAAGTATCAAAAATGTATTTTTTCGAAAAATTATTGTGGCTTATATGTTGTTCTACTTTAATAAATTGTAGCAAGTTGCATAAAATGTGTAAGTAGCAACACTAGGTCAACATAGTACTGCTTTATTATAATAATGACCTTTGAAGAATAACTAGTACTACAAAAAGAAATACAGTAAAATGTACTCTATTGTATTGAATAGTGCTGTATAAAACATTATACTGATGTAACAGAGCTGGGATTAATGCTTACTGTAATTATTTTCATAAGTTGCTGTAGATGTAGAATGGGAGCCACTGTGTGGGCCCTTTGGATGAATCTGCATAACAAATGCTTTATCTTCAGCAGAAATGACCTTGTTGCATTTCGCCATTGATCTGCACATCGACTCATCCACACTGATAACTCCGAACCCCATTTATCAAAGGCAAGGTTTTAGCCTACTCTGGCTGCATTTACTGGCAGAAAATCAATCTATTTTAATCAGTTAATACACCGTCGGGTTACTGAGGAATATGGGAACATGTACAGTAGACCTCTGATTAGAAAAGATGGAAATGTGCAGTAATGGGGGAACAGGGGGAAAATGAGAGTGGAGACAGGTTAGGGGAGAAATGTATGCTATTCAGGATGATCCAGAACTAATTTTCTGTCATATATCCTTCTTATTCTTTGTTGTTAAAATGTAAATTCAATATGGATTGTCTCTCTTCTCTTATTGCCTCTTCAAAAATTCACTGCAGCGCTGTGAACTTGCAGCAGCAGAACAAGAACCTGCACATGTAATATAAAAAGCAGAATTGACAAACTATAACTCCCTAATATATTTTATTGTTTTTGTAATACAGTCACTGATGTGTCTGAGCCCAGCTCACACATTCAAATGTTGCCATAGGAGCTGACTAGCTGCAAACATTACATTTCCCACAAGGCTTGTACACTTATGTGATGCAATGAAACATTTCCTCAATGGAGAAACTGTGTGTTTGTAGGTGGGATTATGCCAGTGTGTGGTGTATTTAAGATAAACAGGAGAAGCAGGGAGGGGGGGTTGTCCGTCTCGTGGATGTGTGAGGTTTTGGCTGGATTAAGTAGTCACTTAATTACATGGTCTGTTTGTTGTATTTGTTTATCATATCCTCATTAGCCTTTTGTTGGGCGGAATAAATAGCAAGTGGCAGAATTGTGCTTGGCATCTTAGAACAAAGCCAGTGTAACAATGTGTCATTTGCAATCACAGCTTACAGCACTCAGAGAGACAAAGTCAATACCTCCTAATGGACACAGGAAATTTGTAAGCGGTCCTGTTGTCTTGGCCAGAATGCTCATTCGGTCCAACTGTGGCAGTGTCATTTATTCACTGAGGCTCATCAACTAAAGTATGATTAACGGTTAAAGGTTAAACAAAAAGACATCAACCCATGCAGATAGTTTGGTTCTTTGTACCATGCCTTCAAGATAAACATTGCTGCTCTAATAAAATAGAAAGGGAGCTATTTATCCTTAAAACTGTAAAACAGGATGTTAACACCATCTTTAGCAGCTTGTACCTTTTAAGTAACTTCTTAACTTTGCAATACTGCAGCTATTAAAAAAGGAGTGCTTTGGCATGCTATCTGCACAATGCAATGCTAAAACGATGACATAATAATTCTGTTTCTGTGGCCAAGTGTCTACTGCGCTAAGGCTCAGATACCTTTAACATGCTGCAGTGTTTGTTTTTTTGTTTTTGAAACGACTCAAGTGCCCAGAAACCATTTAGCTTTCATCTTAAACATCTACATCTTCTATTTAGCACTATTCACGTAAAGCTGATGTTCATGTTGACATTGAGGCGGACCACAAGGTCACACCCACTGAGAGGGAAAGTGAGAGGGTTAGGTTTTGCTGCTTTGAATGTTCAGTTGGGCGAAGCTGTGATTAAAGTAAAATATTGGGATCTCTTGTCGTTACATACCTCCACATTAGTGACCCCTGAGGCAAACATGCTAAGGTCCGAAGAGGAAGCCAGCTACAGCCTAGAAGCATCAGCAGCTGCCGGACTTCCACCTCCACTTACAGCTGCATTTGCTGTGGCAGTTAAGCTGCTGGATTTTTGGCTTCACAACCCTCCTTCATGGTTCATGCACGTCAAAGTTAAAGTTTACTCTTCATGGCGTTTTAGCCAATGACACAAAATACCAACATGTGGTGGCCTCACTGGATCGGCTGTGCACCTGCCATGTGATGACCCTCCCCCACCCAAGGGAAATACACCGCTCTCAAGGCACTGCTACTGCGGCGCTACTCCCTCTCCGATGCAGAGTAGGCCGAGAAACTCCTCTCTCTCTCCGGCCTGGGTGATGGTACTGCTCTCGAGCTCATGAAGATTATGCTGTCCTTACTAGGAACAGATGGGCGAGGACTCTTCACACACCTCTTCCTCCGAATGCTGCCGGCTCCAGTGCAAGCTGGCCTCGCCAACTCCCCGCTGCTGGCCGCAAAGGATTACCGCTCACTCGCAGAGGAAGGAGATTGCATTCTCCGCATCCAGGTGATAGTTCTGACTCACCAGCGGCATCTCCCGCACCCCCACTGATTCTCCCGGCGGCCTCCGACTCATCAATGTTGGCTGGGATAGCGGCACGGTGGCGCCACGGAAAAGGGCTGTGCTTTTACCATCAGTGTTTTGGCCCAAGAGCACGGTGCTGTCTGTCGCCTTGCAATTTTACAGCCCAGGGAAACGAACCCGCCAGTGCTCTGTAGCGGCCGTGACTGGTGACAAAAAGGAAAGGCTACTCTTGGGGAGACGTTTTCCGGTCGACTCTGGCTTCCAAAAGAGTCTTCTCTTCCCGGCTGACTCTGACAGGCTAACTGAGGGCTGTGGGCTGCTGATAACTGTGGCTAATAACTCACCCATCAAAACTTTTGATGAAAAGTTCTTTCATCAAAAGTTTATTATTATTTATTATTAGCTTACTATTCTATTTCTCACATTCCTACCTGTTTAGTACATGTTGACTGTTTGTTTTCATGACCGGGATTTACAGTGGAACTTGTAATTGCTGGTAGCTCTGTGCCTATAATAGGCTCACGTACTAGTTGATGTTGCTAACAGAAGTTTGATTGATGCTGTCATTTTCTTCTTTCTTCTTTATTCCCGCTGAGCCTGTGGTGCATGTTAATTTTGTAACTTCTGAAACGTTTTTCAACGTTTCTTTTCAGAGTTTCCCTCAGTAACTGTCCCCACTTTTTCAAACACTGTGATGAAGCATGGGGTGTAACGTTATATTGCTACGGTCGGCCCCCTGGTGTTCGCGCATGTAACACTGTAGTTGCTGAAGAACCCTTAGTTCAGGATTTACTTTGCCAAAATTTGATGCGAAGGAGCTTAAACGATTTGGACCAGAAGGTTCAGCTACGTACAGAAGAAGTGAAGTGAACTCATACAGCTTTGAATTTTGAAAATGCCGGCTTGTATATTTTACCTCGTTAAAAAAAAAGAAAGAAAGGAAATTTGTCATGAACAAAAAATAAAGTTATTTCAAATAAAAGTTTCCCTTTGGTAACAATGTTTTTTTTTTTTTAGTAACAACCTTGTTGCGCAATCACAGTAGTCGCCTTAAAAATCTTACTGGGGTACTAAACTGCTTTAGAAAACAGATTACACAAATTCAATGTCCATTCAAATGAAGATCTCCCACACCGTTCACATGTGGAGAACATGTGTTCAGCAACAGCTTGTTATTCACAGTCCCAAATAAAACTCATCCAAAGGGTATAGTCCAAAAATTCCCAGGGTGTGAAAAAAAAATAGGGATGAGTAAATGTCAGTCAGTGGTCTTATGTATAACCAGCTGTGTGTGAAAGTGTGAGTGATACAGGCCTACCATACTGCAAGGGGCTGCAGCTCAACAACTGGAAAAGAAGGGAACATCGGTCTCTCTACGTCCAGATGGGGAGGCTCACCATCTAATTCAGGGAAGGAATCCACCTCCAGCATACCAAAAAAAACCTAAAACTGACCGATCTCAGTGAATCATGGCTGAAGACAATGGTATGGTGTCTCTCGGTCAGAACACGGGGGGTTCTAAATAATGTAACATGGCATGTTTTTAATCTTTAATGGCAGTAATATGACATCTCATTGTGAATAAACATAAGTTGCACTTTAAGTGTTACCTTCTGAAAGCAGAATGAGATGAACTTTCAGGCAGCTGATAACAAATTAGAGCTAACAAAGGCTAACAGTTTAGCTCCATGCGGTACTTTTTAAAGTCACCAGAAATCTGCAATATCCACCTGTTTACTCACTGTGACTACTTTCAGCATGGAAGACAGCTGATAACCAGCAAATTTATGTGCAGCAGAGTTTGTTGCAAGCTTATATCTAATACTTTTTCCAACTCAAAAACTTCAGTCTCTCAGGAATGAAAACATTGCCGCACATCACTCTTTTTCTCCTGCCAGCACCCGACTACACACACATAGCAGTAAACACTGAGCAGGTGGGTGGGACACGTAGCGGCAGGCTGCTTCCTCATTGGTCGAAACATACTGAGATTTGTGTATTCTGATTGGTTGGGCAGGCTGTCCATCTGTTGTGCTGTAGACCTCCGGGTGAGCCCTGTGAACGTTGTTTTGGGACTCATCTCTGCAGCTTTAGTCTGTTTTCTCTTGGGTACATGGCCTTGCTTTGGACTGTTGTTGTTTTGGACTCCTGCTTTCTGGTTTTTCAGCTCCAGTACCTTTTTTGTTTTTGTCTCAGACTTCTTCACTTGGAATAGTGACAATTTTTTTTTCTCCATTGAAAACACTACATTCAGATGAACAGAACCAACCTTTTGAGATTTGCTTACCGGGATGATTGAGCATGCATCAAGAAATACAAAAGACGAAGGGAACTAACTAACGAAACCTAAACTGGGAAAGCTAAAACACAAGTGGGGTAACGCAGATGGTGAGAGGCAGGGGAAGATAAACATGGGATGACATTCAGACGATTCGACAAGGAACTGAGGATAGCACACACTATAAATACACACACAGGGTGATGAAGAAATAGCAGACAGGCAGGGAACACAGCTGAGACTAATCAGACAAGACGAGACAGAGAGGAAGCAAAACTCAAAACACTGAACACGGGACGAAAGACTGTCAAAGTAAAACAGGAACTGCATGAACACAGAGACAAGGATGACAAGCAGTCACACACAGGTGACACAAGGGAGGCACAGTAACATCAAAACACTAGAAATTATAAACAAATAACTAGAAACCAACTCAATCAAAGAACATTAAAAACCACAACACATAAATACAGAGTCACTAGACTCCTGACCATAACAGAAGATTTACTGCTAACAGCTAACTTTACTAAATTCACTGTTCATGGATGCCTACCTTTTATTGTAACTCTTCAGAGAACAGACACATTAAACATTTAAAAAATAAATGTAATCTGTAAATGGGGTATTCTAAAGATTAACAGGGAATCATCAACAGAAAACATGTCCAACATTGTTTGACACGTAGCAAAAGTTACAAAAAAAATCTTGTGGGAAAAGTTAATAAACAGGTCGCATTCATGTGATATAAAATACTCCCTTATGCTTCCAGTATATCCTAAAAGAATTATATTAAAGATGAGTCCTATAAGCCATACTTGCAAATACAAATTTTATTCCAACCTCCATTTTTGTTTTTTGTCTTTCTTTTTACTTTGGAGAACCTGCTATTGCACAGTCAAAAGAGAAGGAGAATATTCATTTATTCAGTCCTGGAGGGAAAGTCAGTCTCATGGTTACAAAGGTTGATGTAAACAGTTAACCCCAATAAAAGTATAACCAGCAGGCTGTATGTTCCTCTGACATACTGAACAGAGCAGTGGTGGTCCACTGTTAACCTAAAGCCAACCAAAATTTCACCATTTATCTTTGTGTTCTGTGACTAATGAATAACAGAGGTGGAAATTTACTGAAGCCAAGCATGGCGGAGATGTGATCATCCACCCTGAACACATCACACTTCTCTCCAGTAGTGCAATAATGGATGGTAGATGGCTGCCATTACGACCTTCCCTCTGCACGGCAGAGCACCATGAGCCACATGAAATCAAATTACTGCTCCAGAGGTGATTCACTCTCCTCACACAACATAGCCCCATTTTTTTTCTTTTTCTCTCCCTCTCTCTTTGTCTCTTCTCATCTTCTCTCCGTTTGCTTCTTGTGGTGGCCGTGCAGATGCCCTTAGGTTTAGAAACTTTAGTTTTTATTCATTGCAAAATTATGAAAATGTAAAATTCTTGGCAAGGATAACACTGAGCAAAGCATTAGTTTAGGCAATGGACACAGTCTGCAATCTCAGCAGATCATCTGAAATACTAGTTCACCATTACCTTTCTGTACATTTTCCATGCGAGCACAAGGAAGTGTGGAGAGGTCCTAGAACTTGAAACGATAACAAAGACAGTAAATAAAACCAGATAAAGGGAAAAGACTGAAGCTCGACTATCAGGAATAATAATTATAATAATAATAATAATGATAATAATAATAATAATAATAATAATAATAATAATAATAATAATAATGATAAAGAAATAAATACATTTTTAAAAGTTATAAACCAGAACTGCATACCGAAATGGCAGAGAAAGACATGTAATAAACAGGTAGGAATGTGAGAAATAGAATAGTCAGCTAATAATAAATAATAATAAAAGCTGTATAGGACTGCAGAGATGGGACAGAGGCAGAATCACAGCAGAGGGAAGGAGACAAAGACATGAAGTAAAACCAGAAAAAAACACACAAGCAAAGAGAATCAGTAACTTGATTAAAACACACCAGGAGAGCTCACATGAAAAGCGGAACGAAAGACAAAATCTCATAGAACAAAACAGTAACCAAACATGAAATCACAAACTTTTCTCTTTTTTTTTTACATTTTAAGGTTCCCGATTTGTCTAGTCTTGGTTAATTTGTGTCTCTGCTATTTGTTACTGTTACTTCATACATCTTGCCTACCACTATCTGGTAGGAAAGGCTAATTGATGAGCCCCTTGCTCTGGTCTTCACTTCTGCTTGTTGAACAGTGCCATCTCTTTGACTCTTCTTTGGAAGAAGAAAGAAAAATATAGGGGGAAAGAGAAAGCGTGGCACTCCTTTGAGATCTCATAAATTCAATATATTCATATAGCCTAGACTCTCTAAAAGTGCCTGGGAGTGCATTCAGTGAGTCCATAAGTCACAACATTGTCAGAGAGGCGATGGTGATGCATGAGGACATTGGCACTCAGTTCATTCTGGAGCAGGTACTCTCTATCAGATAAGTCCAACCTTAATTTCTTCCGCTGGCCTAATGTGTTTTTAATGCAGCCTCGTGACTTATGTTGCTGTCAGTCGGCTGGCTTCAGAGGGATGCTGGGATGTAAGTGGGCGGCAGACAGGGACCGAAAAAAGAAAAAAGGCGGCAGAGATTAATCGCAGCGGCAGAGGCATCACATTTGATCAAATCCATATTGACTGAGACCACTGAGAGGGTTGCATCTGTGGAAGTCAAGAAACGGGATGCTCGGCTTGTCTTGGCTGCTGGATAAATGATCCAGTCTGTTCAAACGTGCATTTGACAAAAGAATACGGATTGACCTCAGAAGCAATTCGTGTTATTGATACCGTTTGGAGGCAGGTAAATTTGTCATTGCGAAACGGTTCAATGGAAATGTTATTAATTCTCTGTTTGTTCTTTGTGTGTAGACCTAGTCTTGAATCGACTAAACATTACTCTATACGCTTTATGCCAACAAAGGCTTTTTAGTGTAAAAGTAAGGCTCTGTCTTCCTTATTCAGAATAATGTAATTATTTCCGCACTATATTTTTCATTTAAATAAAATGCCTGCTCTGACTTCAGTTGCATCAGAAAGCAGTTCTGTGGGCTAACAGAGGACTAGCTTGTAAGGATAGACTTCTGCGCCAAAATTTGCGATTCTGATTCCATTATTGATGTCACAGATCAATGCTCTTATTGATTCAAATTGGGTTCACATTGGCTCCACTTTGAGAGTCACCAGAATTGCTTAGCAGCATATCAAATACCTTACATTTGAGCAAATTCATTGCATGCTGTCTGGTCAAATGTTTGTGCATGTTGAAGGTATTTACCCTCTTTTTGTGATCAGTGTTTGGGTCATCACACCATACATTACATACAGTACATATTCATTACAATAACCTATAGACTACAGTCCTAGATAATAACAACACAAATCCTTATCCTAATGAGGACACATCCTCTTTTTTCTTTAGTGTTTACACATAAACACAGACTCAACAACAAAGATGAAAATCAGCCCAAAGAAACAATGATTCTGCTTTAGAAGCAGACGCAGGTAGAAATGGATGCTACAAACCTGCCATCACTGCTTTTTTGTTACCTATTTAAGTTTAGTGTCTGATTGCTTGGCTGGGGCTGGCATTCACTCAGCTTTAACATCACTCTGGGTTCTCGGCTAGCTTAGCATTAGCATGCGGTCTGTGCACATGCTTGCAAAGAGCCAAAAATTGTGTTAGCAGTATAATGCAGTTGTTTCTGTCCTGGATGCAGCTAGCACTTCACTGTGGCACTCTCGTCCTTTTCATGTTAATAATAATAATGTCCACACACACAGAATGCACCACTGATTCTTGATTCCCATCCCTAATGACTGGTATGTTTTTTAATTGTGAAGCTCAACTAATATATTTTCTGAAGGGGTGATGAAGCAGCATGAAGCATTAAGTTTATAACAACTAAAACAGCATGGATTTTACAATGTTTCCACTGCTTAGAACCGGGGTTTCACTTCTGGTTGTTTTTATCAGTGACTTAAAGCATATCAAAAATGTGGCTTTAAATTTTAAAGACCCCTCCAGACATTTTTTACAGGTCTGGCATGCCTTTTTTTTTTTTTTTACACGAATGCGCAGTAGTACTCAGAGTTCTTAAAATTACACCGTTTCTTTCAACCTGATTGGAAAATTCAGACATTACAAATGTGGACGTTTCTCTCAAATTCTCTGTGTACTAGATAATTCAACTATGGGACTTGCTGGTTTTTAAGAATGGCTGACATAAAGAACTTAAGGTGAAACAATACAAATTGTGTCCCTCCAGGAGAAGAATTTAAAAAGCCTGCACGTACATCCATTCAACACATTGAAGGTCATCTGAAATATTTATTAAATGTTCATCATTAAATATTCACGACTAAAAGAGCACAATTCACTTTTAGATACAAAATTACTATAATGGGAGAACCAGTGACTAAAAATTATCACTGGTTCTGAAAGAGTTCTTGAGGTGTATAAATAGTTGCTCTTATGATACTTATACAGTTTTATTACTGCTTTACTTGTAAAATTCAAAAAAATTGTTGCACAGTGAAATCAGATTCACATACAAAAAGTTCCTCATAGAACAAAAATAAGACAATAAAAAAATAATGTTTAGAAGGGAGTGAGGAAAAGTATCATATGTAAGCGAAGATGTTATCCAGTCTGTAAACAAACTGTTGATACTTTATTTGGTGCATTAAACTTAAACTAATGCTTTCTAATAAAACAGTTATGTAATCCATCAGTTTTGGTCCAATGTTGTGTTTTTGTGTTATGCTATTATGATTATACTGTTTTTTTATATTACTTTTCCCAGCCTGTTAATATCATTAACAGAGTAAGATGAAGTGGATGTCGCTACAGGATTCACATCAACATAATTTGTAGTGTTATATAATAAATCTAGTAGTATCCCAAGGATGTGTTTAACTATTAAGCACGGTGTGGATACAGCTCTGGCACTGTGAATTCAGATGTTCTTCCTTTACTTGTAAGTCACCGCATGTTTTTCACTCCAGTTTTCAGTCTTTGGCCGAAGGTTTTGCCACAGGGCTTCCAACATGCATGTCCCTTGCGCCACATGCCCATCAAAGTGTTCAAAAGGAAACCTTCTTTTAAAACCACCATGCTTTCATTTTTTTCCCACCTCATTCTTCGCTGTATTTTTGTCCCCCGGCCCTGATAATCCCCCGTATCCTTGGCTAATCAGCAGGAAAGGAACAGGACAGCAGTGAGCTCAGGGTTGAGTTTTAAAAATGCATGTTCTTCCCCTGAACACACACACACAGGAGCCCACAGGGAACCAGTCTTACCTTCCCTCATGTGGGGGTGGGAGAGAGAACTACAAGGAGATAAAACCTCCACACAGCGTAATGACATGCATGACTACCGACTGCATGAACACGGCATAGATCAGTGATGACGGTGCGGACATTTCCTGAGTGGAGGGGAGATAAACAGAGAGAGGGTCTGAGGCCACAGAGGTGTGAGGGTGGCTGTATGTGTGTGTGTGGAAATGAGGGCTGGTTCCGGGTGGGAGGTCCTCTGCCAGTTAATTGTGTTTCCTCAGCCTTGTGCCTGCCAATAAATTGGCCCTGTGGTGTCTGCCCAACCGGCCAGACTGCCAGAGAAAGGTCACAGGTGCTCCGAGAGAACAGAACTGCAGCACTGCATTTACTATGAGATGTTAAAAAAAAAATCTGATTTTTTTTGCTCATTTTAAAATTTCTAGCTGGTTTCAATATGCTGCATTTTTATCTCAAGACAGTCACAGCAGCAACATGGAAATCAACGAGCAAGCAAATCAAAAGCTCACTTGATATTTTTACATCACTGCAGAAACATTCACTATCTTGTCTTTTTATTTAATTTTTTCATTATTTTTACTTTTTTTTTTTTAGCAGTTGTAAGAGTGAGTTTTCGTGTGTCTCTCACAAAAGCACCTGACTGCAACGAGGCATCACCCAAAACACTAGAAAAATGAAAGCTGAATTCTTGCACACCCTAATGCACAGTAACAACTTCTGCTGCTGCTGCTGCTATCATCGCCATGCTGTCGGTAGCTAAATATAGTTTACACCATTTGAACCATGAAGCTTCGTGCTTTCAAGCAATCATTCCGAAATTTCCCTCATCTGAAGTGGGTTAGAGCCCCCTTTAGACCGTGATTCTGTTCTGTCTGACATGTAAGCTGACAGGCGTTGACACAAAGCTGGTAAAAATATGCAGTCGCATAGGTGGCTCTTAATCACACTGTGAGGTACAAACTTTTGACAACCAAAGATAACCTTCAAACAATATACTGTTAAAACAAAGTTGGGCTACATTACTGCAATCACACAGGCCAGGCAGAGTATTTATATTCTGTTTAATTCAGTATTTAATTTAAGTTCAATAGTTTAAAGGTCAAAGTTGTCATATAAAACTATTAAAAACTAAGTTTCCTACTACCGTTATTGGACTGACAAGACATAGACATATAAGGAATGATATATAGGGATTCTATTATCTTATTATGATTTTGTAATGTAATTCACAGAAACAGGTTATAACTGTTAAAGTACATAACAATTTGAATACATGTACAATGTTTCTGAATAAATTTTTTGTTTGGGAAAAAAAAATATTTATCAGTTAACATATTTATTAGAAAACATTTACACAGATTTTACACAGTGAAATGAATGCTACACATATACTATATCCACATGAATACACGACAACAAATAACGATTATAATTCATACAGCCATCCATTCTCTTTTACTTGTCCTTATCAGGGTCGTGGGCAGGCTGGAGCCTACCCCAGCTACAACCGGGCAGGAGGAGGGGGTCTGACCAGCCTGTCACAGAGACAGAGACAAGCATTCGCTCTCACGTTCACACTAAGGGGCAATTTAGAATCATCAGTTAAAACCTAACCCCACTAACTGGGGTCTTTGGACTGTGGGAGGAAGCCACAGCAACCGGAGAGAGCCCACGCAAACATCAGGAGAACATGCAACACACAGAAAGACCCCAGCCAGGTGATGGACCCGAACTCGGGACCGTCTTGCTGTGAGGCAACAGTGCTAATCACCATGAAAATGTTCTGCCACTACTCAAAATTATTGATTGATTGATTGATTGATTGATTGATTGATTGATTGATTGATTGATTGATTGATTGATTGATAATACTTTATTTATCCTGAGGGAAATTGTTTTAAGAGCTGCCAGACGATCCAGCGCCATCATGAGCACCCCTTCTGACCATACATAGAGTACACAAACATAACATTGGGAAGACAGGTTAGAGAGGTACGAAACAAGAATGGAAATACACAATACACGAGGAAAGAGGAGGAGAAAAAAGAACTCCTCCCAGACTGAGCTCCTAGGGGAGAAAAAAACACATCAGAACAGAAAGCACATAAATCTTCACATCTTACAACATAAAATCACATGACTTGCCCCTGGGGGGGGGTGAGTTAACCCATGTAGACAACAGTCCGGTCCTGCTGCCAGTCTTCTGGTGCTGGATAGGTCCGTCTGCCTTCTGGTGGGAGTAAGCGTACAGAGCCGTTGGGAGGGAGGAGGGGGTGAGTGCGTGTCTGTGCCACTCTACATGAGAGATTTGCGTGTGTGTGTGTATCCTGTGTTCAACTTGAGAGAGCGTGTCCTTTCAACCGATTAAGCAAAAGTCAGCTGACCTTGAAGGATAGGAGCTTAAAATACATTTAAAAAGAACATAAAAGGAATGTTTATCAAAATCACAATGCCGCTCACTCAAAATTAAATAATACACAGAAAGGTGCTTGTGGTTTAATTTTAATAAGGAGAGGTCACTTGAAAGAAATTAGTATGATTTATTGAGAGAGAAATTAATCTATTTGGTGATTAGACTCCAATGACCCATCCTGGCCGAACAGAGTCCCAGCGGTCATAGGATTTAGGACAGGACCCATCTCCCCTGGAGTCCAGACACTAAGTCTTATGGTGAAGATGGAGACTGAGGCTTGGATGGAGCTCTGACTGAGGTGTATGTGAGATGGGGAGGAGGTTTGTTGCACAAAGCCTAAAAAGGGAAACTGACAGTGAGAAGTGGTTTAATATACAATGTTACAGAGAAGAAGATCCAGTACCACAGCAGGTGGTATTTGATCTTGTAGCGATTTCTACAACAAAATGACCTTAAAATAGACTCCACAGCTTTGAAACTGTCGTCTCAGTTTCTGACAGCTGAAATTCGTCATTTCAAATGCCCACCTACTGAGCTCTCTGCAAGCCAAACTGTACCCTGGGGCGGGTACATCACACTTTCACAACATGACTATCACGACCAACGAATATCACAATGGCTATAATTTTGGGTTACCTATGAAAATGTGTTGAATCAATTGCATTCAAAGTATGAGTGTGTATAGGTGGTGAGTATGTAACACAAACATAA
>VURO01026097.1:41960-51960 GCA_015108175.1 Pelvicachromis taeniatus
CTGACTTACCCCCCACCCCCCCCCCCCCCCTTTTTGTTTTACAAGAAAATCTTTGTGCCCCCACAAACACATCCTCCAACCACACACACCCATAAACTCCATTGCAATTTATTTCACAACACAAACCTTTTGTAATTGCAATAAAATAAACTACTACCTCCTTTAAGTAACAGAAAAACAAACCATCGTTATGATTTAATTATTCTACATGTAGTTGTTTTTTCCCTGTGTAAAAATGTTCAACATTGCTATCAATACATTTTTCAAAAAATGCCTCTCTGTGCAAAATGGGTTTAATAACATAAACAACTGTGGGATACTGTTTTGGACAAGGGGAACAACTGTGTCGGGGAGCAGCCTGATATTATTTGTATCCCACTGTAACTTTACTGTCTAAAGAGCTAACATCTCCAAAGTTTCAGGAGTAGTTAGTCATCAGAAGATGTGTTTGTGGACTGAAAATCAAGAATGTGGGATACTGTTTGTTCGTGATCCGGAAGGAAGGTGGTTTGGAAGCACATATGGCAATCTTCTGCTTTGCATTTCTGTTTGAGCCCTGTCAAAAACCTGTCCATTATGCTAGCAGTGTCAAAGAATGCTTTTGTTTTTTTTTATTCAGCATACTTGTGGTTTGTAGCTTTTGTTGGTCGATCTATTTGAAGACTGTGTATACAAGACAAACAAAGTCATGGATATCTTCCACTGGTTTGCAGGCTTAAGTTAGACATTGTGTCCCATTGCTGTCTTGGTTTTCTCAAAGCAGATGTCATGAGCATCATGACATCAGAAACTGAGGACACTGCATACTTGTATGCAGAGGTAGACATGGGAGTAGGCTGATGAGAAAATCCTAAGATTTAGCAGAACTGTACAGTGGATTTACCTAAAAAAAAAAAAATCAAAATAATATTTTACCTTACCTACCAGTGATAATGGGCACCAAACTCTGCTCTGTCCTCTATTTGCCAGCAGATTGCATGCATTCAGTTTCAAAAAGAGGTAATTTCAATATGCACCATCTGCATTTGAATTTACTTTCCACTTCAAAAATGCTAATTCTGTTTACGCTCACTCCTCTTCTGTAGCAGCTAGATGCTGCAACTTGTCTGTCTGCCCATGTGAATGCCTGAAGGCAATGAGAAAGAAAGAAAAGTATGTGCAGAGCGTGCAGGAGTGAATAGTTCAATGGCATCAGCTGGAAACCAGGCTGCAGTACATCAAAAAGGAACTCAGTTGATATTATTATGCATTTTACTGCCTATTAGATTTCATTACACTTTCACTGAATGTGCCAGGATGCTGTTCCAGAACGTTCTGTGCCACTTTAGCCTTTGCTTGTATGGTAGCACACTGTCAATCACCAGGTAGACTGCCCTAAAGCATACCCTGCTTTATGATCTATTTTACTCTTAATTGGGACACTAATTTACTGAATGAAAAACATGCTGTATTAAATAGGACTTTAATTTAGCAATTGAGCTCATTAGAAAAGTGTTTACTGACGTAATAAATCAAGTGAGAAATAAGGTTATTTTCTCAGACTTATTGGAACCTGAGAAGTCCCCCTCCTGCTGGCTGTCAGGAGGATTAACGTACTAACATTTTAGTTTTAGGACCCAAATGTTATGTTAATCTTTCATGTGATATGGACTTAACTTGGATTTACATGTTGTATTTCTAGTCCTTCTCCACACTCAAAGCATTTAGAATACAAGCCACCTTTAACAAACATATGTTAATACAATGTTTTAGTCTATAGACTTTATCTGCTTCACATCTGTGGCAAGGCTAGAATCATCAATTAAACAGCATATCTTTGGGGAAAGGGCAGGACCCTAGCTGAACAGGAGATTCAAACTAGGGTTTCCTTTGTTCCAAAGCCCACTATGGAGAACATTAGGTCCAGCCACACCATAGGCTGTTCTTGACACTACAGAGCAAATATCTGCTGCCAGGTTTCAAGATCTGGTAGAAAGCCTGAAACCAGAAGAGTGAAAGGCAATGAGGCAGTACAGAAATGCCCATAGTTGGCTCAGTGCAAAGGTTTTCACACACTTTTAACCATATTGTGTGTGATTGTGAATGTTTGTGTGAGTGTGTATGAGTGCGATCTCTTGTAAATGTGTTTTTTTTTTTTTTTTGACTGCAGCACCACAAGTAGAGAGTGACATAGATCAGTACCCTGTTCAGCAGAATAGTCTGGCCATCTGTGCAAGGTGGCATCCAACTGCTCGCACACGTGCACAGAGGTGTGTGTGCAAGCAGTCATAGAGATCAGATACCATCACCAGATACTGTTGCAGAATTTACTGCTCTGCTGCAGTCACTGAATAGCAGCTGGCCTGCATGGCCTCAACAGGGACAAAATATATTGCTGAAGTGGTTCAGAGGTCTGTGACTCGTAGTGCTGAGAGCCTTGCAATCTAGCTGGAGGAGGCCACATGCAGAACTGATTATATAGAATATAGAGAAATCATAAAGAATGTATAGAGATTTGCGAGGCATGTGGGCAAATTAGAGCCAAGGATCAGGCTTTAGTCAATACTCAGGGCCATAATCATAACCTGTATGCATTCATTACTGCGAAGTTCACATTTGTTTCTCTCTCATTACAGTAGCAGCAAGGAAGCAGCCGGTTCCTTTGTCGTTTTAGTCACAGATATATGCATTTCACAAAAACATCCAATTCCGTGGCTGCTTAACAAGAAAAGTGACTCAGCACACAGTTCATGAGATCTATTTTGCAATTGTTTCAAAGACCCTCATTGCAAAAGAAGAAATGCTTCAGCAACGAAAGTGGAATAAAAAGAATGATTCGCTAGTTAATGCACAAAGACAAAAACATAGAGCACCAACCTCAACTCAGAGCTGAGCTCTGAAAATTGCAGTGTAAAAACAGTATCAAATGCTTTGCAATAAATATGACAAAGAGTTAAAGCTAAGAAACCGAAGATGCTTTCAAACATTGTGAGGGAACTGCTGTAACTTCACTATATTCACTATAAATATCCTTACCTTAGTGACTTCCACATCTGTGTACAAAAAAGCATACAATATGAATTTGTCGTGTGATTTTCCCAGTTTGTGCGCATGTGCTTGTTTGTGTAAATTGGGAGACCGTTTGTTAGTTAAACCTTCTTAATGTGATAATAAATTATAACAGTGAGTCTATTAGTTCTTTAAATGCCATTTTGCCATTGCACTCAGTATTATGAAACAAAATAGAGCGTATCATCTCAAGAATATATACTAAACTCTAGTGCCAAAAGTATTTGCTTGTCTGTCTTCACACACATATAAGAACTTGAGTGACATCCTAGTCTCAATTCATCGAGTTTAACATGATGCTGGGCCACCTTTGGTTGCTTTAATAGCTTTTGCGCCTCTGTGAAGGCTTTCCACAAGTTTTAAGAGAGTGTTTATGGAAATCTTTGAGCACATTTGTGAGGTCAGACACTGATGTTGGACAAGAAGGCCTTAGTATCTGCTGACCACAGTCTTTGATTTTACTTGGGTGGCTACTTTGTGGCTGAGTTGCTGTCATTCCCAGTAGATTCCACTTTGTTGTAATACCAATATCGGCCGACTATAAAATATTAAGTACCGAGGAAATTTCATGACTGGACTTTTTGCACAGGTGAATACTTTTCTGTATTGTGGCCCGTCTCTCATTGACGCCCGTTTCTAATAAACGTCGGGTTTGAGAACTTGTCACAACAAATAGACGCCGGTCTCCAATAGTAGCCGGTCTCCTTTAAGCGCCGGTCATTTTGCCCTTTCGTCTCCACTGATAATTTCGTTAAATCCGCTGTTGTTGCCCACATTTTGTGGCCGTAAATACAGTACCATACTGTATTTTACTGCCAAACAAACTCTGTTTACCCATCACCATTCTGTCTGAGAAGGGAATAAGAGCCGGTCTCCAACAACCGCCGGTCTTTTTTAAACGCAGAGCCGTCCGACACATTTTTATGAATAAACACCGGGGCTACTATTGGAAGATATACGGTATTAGGTGCCTACATTCACTCACTTATACAAGTTATTGTATTCATGCGTTCCAATCCATGACCACATATGTAACAGGAAAACACTAACAGCAGTGTAGATGCCCTTCTACCATTTTTATATTTGTAACATTCAGAAAATGTACCAGTTTAGGGACTGCAGGCCACATTGTGATCTACCTTATGTTGTTTGGTATCTGTATGTGTATCTGGTTTATGTTAGGCAAACACAAACCAACCCAAGTTTTAAATATTTGGATTTCTGAATATAAGATTACAATGACTATGCCTTTGCAAGACATTATGCACCAGATAATCATGTTTCTGCAGCATCTGTAAAGCTCTGGAGGTTGGGAATAAAATGTCACCCACACCTAGAGGTGTTAGTCATCATCAAGTTGCTATTCCAAAGGGATCCACAACATGCTGAACACAGTTATGCCCTTTGGCATAGCTGTCAAATCTGTCATGTTTTTTCTAATTAGTTACACTGTTTATATTGGTACCGTTTGTATTCTTATCCTTTCAACATTAATTTGATGTCTGTATTGCCGTGTCTTGTCTTGGCTTCATTAGCCAATACATGTTAAGTCCTTTAACCAATTATCCAATGAGAATTGAACACAGGAGCTGGCTTAACTGTAATTGGTTGCCTTGTGTTTTGTCCAGCCTGACTCTGAAGAAACAGTGGTGTTGAAGCACTACTGTGTTTGAACAATGAAAGGCTCCCCTCTGTGGTTGAGCTTAGGAGCACTGGAAAAGATCGGGTAAAGCCTGACTTCAGTCTGTTATCTTGGTATTCATAACTATTCACAGCTCTGCTACTGTCATCATTTCTTAATGAAATAAAATTGGTTCTTGACTTGGTTGCCCATTAGATACTTGTCTCCCATTAGATACATACTAGATACTTGTCTTCAGGTACTTTAAATAAAACTAATCCCATATTGAGATATATTGTCTTCTGAGTGTTAGCATGTATGTTTCTTCTGTTCATATCTAGCATGTAGTTCACCATTAGCAATAATTAAGCCCCTAATTAGCTACTGTGGCTTGGTGTGTAGAAACTGAAAGTAATGTCACCTTACTGTGAATCCTCATTAAAAGTGAGACTGTGACCTCCACGCAGAAAGCGAGTAGCACAGCTAACTGTCTTCTGCCTTAATTGAATAACAGACAGCAGACGTTTTGCTGCATAAATAGTTTCCAGAAGTTCTTCTTGGGATTAGAAAGGGGGTGAATTCATCGGTTTTATTGATTTCACCCCATCTGCTACAGAGGACAGTGGAAAGTGAAAAGAGAAAGTGACACAGGAAGTCTGATCAATTATTTCAGACAGAACTCAAAAAGTTTGGCGGTATAAACAGTAGTGAAGTCTGTGGAGATTTTGCTTCAAATAAGCATGCCAGAGGCACATAAAGATATATACTAAGCATAAAAAATGCAGTTGATCCTGGGGTAGTGGGCATCTCTCATAGGGGTCTTGGAAGTAGTGTGAATGATCGGTTTGATAGGATGGAGTCTGTTGCTCTAAGACAAGTGAAGGTTGGCCATCAGAAACACTTCTGTGTCCATTAGCTTTTCCTGAACCAGGAAGCCGTCACTGTTCGAGCAGAGGGACGCATATTATGCAGTGTATGCAAATTATGTGTACTCTAGACAACACTTCTCTTAATTAGACCTGTGTATGCACACAAAGACATGGTATATAATTGGCATTCTGCCTGTATTTTAGGCTATGGTGGGCGGTCAGATTGCAGCAATTACTTCACCGAGACAGTGGCACCGATCGCCACGTGCTGCAGTGAGTGGGAGACAATGTGTGTGTGTGTGTTCAAGGTGGCAAGGAGAGAAGTAGACAAATAATTTTGTATCGACTTACTAAGTGGAAACCTTAAGCAGTTTAGTTCATCCAGCAGGTCAGCAGTTCTTATTTGAAATGGAAATTGAATTGCATACTGCGTACACTTTTGTTTTACATCCTATTGTGTGTCTCAAGGAGCTCTTCCTTCCCTAAAAGATAGTGAGAATTTTAATGTTCCCTTAGAGGAGTGGGAGCCTGTTTTTGGTCGTATTATTGATGGAGCCACTTGGTATAACTTATTTATTATTTAGTTTTAGTCAGAGTGAATAGTAATTAGCCACTGTGTTTGATGCTGAAGCTGGGGCCTGTTAAATTGATGCTGTAAAATAACTCTGGGACCAAAACAAACTCAGTTTCAAACCTGTTCATTTATTTATGTAAGACTCATCAGCGGTGAACTTACATAAACTTCACCTCAGTTTTGCCATAGCTGCTCTGTTCTCGCTCACTTTTTGTTTTTTACATGTTTGTGTGTTAATGTTTGGATATAATGCTCACATTCGATGCTAGTGGTGGTGGGAATGAAGTAGAGGCTAAAAATAGTTTGAGATACTATCACTATTATCTTCAGTACGCGATTATGAGTTGTTGTTTTTTTTCTTCATTCTAACAAGATTATTAACAACGCCCTGAGGTCTATCAGATATCATTAAACAACCCTGAACTGAAAATGAGGCAGACATGATACTGTGGTCTATTTACAGAAAGGCAGGAGCCTGAAAATAGCTTCAAATTATGTGTCTCATTATTGTTTCAATGCACATTAGCTGTTACTTTCATTAGCCACTACAAAAATCTAACAAGATGTTGAAGGGGTTGGTAAAGGAAAACCGGAGCAACATGAAATCTAATTCCTTGTCTTTGATGTAAAATCGTCAAAAAGACTCTCGAGAACCAATTCCGATGGAGGATAATCTCGTGTACGTTTTTTTGCATCGCTTGAGGCATATATTTGTCATAGTTTAATTATTTGCCATAAAACACGCACATGAGGGTAGCGAAGGTTATGAAAAAGGCAATCAACTATGCCAAATGAATATACTCTAGCAACTGTGCTCCAGGGGATAATACATATTTATTCAAAATTATTCATGTTTATGAGCCACAAATATTCTCATGACTTCTAGAGTGGAAGAAGACACACACTATTTATGCATTTTAATGCTCCATTGTGATTACAAAATCTTAGAGAGTTCAAGTATGTGCTGCCTCCCAGTATTTAAATATTGGCAAAAGTATTCCTATTGCAGCGAACTGCTTAGAGATGGAGCGCTTTCTGAAGACTGGCTTTAAGGAGAAACTATTAACCTTTATGCGGACCGAATATGACATAAAGCAGGTGGGCATATTTCCTAAAATCCACATGCACTTATTTGTTTCATTTATGCTCAACACTTCACTTCCAATGCTAACGCAACAAGATTCTTGGTATAGTTAAGTAGAAATTAACTATAGGTTAATTGTTTTCTTCTTTGCGCCTCCTGTGTTAACACCTTTTGTCCACAAATTCTGTTTTACAAAGTTTACTGTGTGGTACAGAGATTAACATAAATGTGTCACATACTTTGCTTTCCATTTTGCTTTGCAAAGACACACAGTAAAAGATTTTAGCAAAAACTTCTATAGGAAATGTTTCCTGCTGTTTGGTCTTTGGTTAGGGACATTTACCTTCCTTGATTCTGCTGCTTGTCACATTTGATTTAACATTTGCGACTTTGTGAACTTCAGCCATGCAGAGTGTTGTGTGAAGGCACTTTAGTTGTGACATTCTGTTGATCCTCACAACAAGAGAAAGAACAAGCACAAGAATCTCCACAGGGAGGTCAAAAGTCAGGCTCAGCCGAAGAACATACCCCTTGAGCGGGTAACAGTTCAGTACAGTAGCTTGCTCAGGGGGGAGACTTCAGTAAGAAAGATGCTTGCACAAATGGAGGACAAGACCAACTCCTTCTGTCCTTTTGTCTATCTCAGATGCCTTTCTCATTTCCATACTCTGACACTCTGACACCTGATACTAAGTTTGCTCCAAAAAATCTAATATTTGAAGTAAAGGTCAAAGCAGGCCTTAGTCCTTACTCATCATATTTGAATATGCCCTGGGTGTCCTGCATTGTCTTTATCTAAGCTCCAGAGTTAATGTCTTTTCTTAACTATCTGATGACATTTTCTGAACCTTCCACAGGTGTTAAAAAGAATGATGTTACCCATCGGTTAGTAATGCTCCACTCTGAAGCCAGCAGCTGGACACTACTGCTGTGGACCTTTACGTGTTTTAAAAAGACGTGTGATGACTGATTTTCAGAATGAACTGAGAGCATTATCTCATTAGGAAAGTGTTTACTAAAGTTGAAAAGCACGGACTCAATTTTCCCCACAGATTTCTACACAATGGAAAGTCAATATTTCCCTGAGGAACTGCCCCCTGCTGGCCATTCAAAAGAATATAGGTTTGAGGCACTTCAGCACTGACCCTGCTTTTCATGCACAGAAACTACGTCCATGTCTGTGAAGTAGTTTTGGTGCCTAAACCTAACGGATTGAAAAAAAAATATCTAGTAGTACAGTGGCTCAATAGTTCGCACTATTGGATCACCTGGGTTTGAGCCAACCCAGATCCCTAATGTGTAGAGTTTATTTAAACTCTCTGTAGTTGTAATGGAACACTGGCAAGGGTGAGACTCCAAAAGTATTAAATATAACTCAAGAAACAAAAATTAAAACCAAAGTAAACTAAATGCAAAAGAAATAGTTTCCACTTTATACAGAAGCTAAAGTCCTACAATCTGTCCAGTGGTTTTATGCATCATAGCACTAATACAAAGGACACCTTGTGTATATGGAAGGACACACAGCAAAAACACATCCATAGAAATGATTTGGTCTCTTTAATTTAATCTGGAACCTCATCAGGTCCCAACTAATTGAGTCACTTTCTTCATTTACTTTAAGCCCCAATATATATATATATATATATTTAAAAAAAAAAAAACATGGGCCAGTCTTTCACAAGTACAGAAAAGAAATTAAAACAAGAAAAGATAAAAGAGCCACCACATGGGTAAACAGCTCCAACACGCCTCGCTGCCTTGCTGTATAAACTGTATCATGTCATGCTTTTCATACTAATGAGAGACAATTAGTCCTGAGAAACAGTGAGGCACTCCTCCATGTGTCAAACACAACATTCTCTGTTTAATGTGGACTCATTTGTTATGCACCTAGGGCTTATTACTGGATGGATGACTCCGGTCATGAAAGTTGACTCAGCAAAGTGGTATGAGAATTTAATTGCAAGGCACTGTCTGCATCATGCAGCAGCCCAACTGTGCAAGTGTCGCCTGTGTATATCAGTCTCGGTATGGTTACACGTGGTCCATTGAGCTTTTAGAAGTAAAACTCATTGCAGTGTTTGTTTGAGTTTGTCCTGAAACGAATTTTGAGGCCTAACTGAAACATTGTTTGCCAGATAAGAAAGCTTTGTTTGTTGCACAACTATAAAGCATGGATGTAAAATTCTTTGACTCAATAGCATTTAGGATCAGCTTCACTTACTGTCAGACATTTCTTGTGAGCTAGTGTCCAATTTTATGTCCACAAAGAATGATAAATCATGTCTTAATTCTAAAGTATCACTGTGAGTAACATTTCACATTCAACAGTGATTTCATGAAATATTATTTGTATTTACAAAATGCACATACACTTGTTTATGTATTGCAGTAAAGGTGCTCAGCACTTTGTAACTGATACTATGAAGACATGGATACTGTGACAACTTTAAAAAGCAGTTTGAGTTTTAAGGAAATCACTAACAGCCAAAGTAACATCCCTAGATATTATCAGACTTACTTGAAAACTAACATTATACTTTCCCTCTGGGGCTTTCGCCATTTTTTCTGATAAGTCGCATGCAGAGCATACATCCACACCCCCAACTTGCACTGGTGCATTTGCGTCTATTCAGTTGCTATATGTTGCAATCAGGAGAAATGTGCCAAGTGTGATCAGTATGAGATAGGCTTCTGTGGTACAGTATGTGTCACTGCGACACAGTCACAGCTCCGAACGGCAAGCTCGCTGGTGACTAACCTGATTCCATCTGACAGCTTTCACATAATCTCCACATCAT
>VURO01026104.1:0-13379 GCA_015108175.1 Pelvicachromis taeniatus
TCTACTTTTTGCACGAGCTTTGAACCCTGCGGCTTATTGTCCGGTGCGGCTTTTCTAAGGTTTTTTCATGATTTTTGTGACATCGTAAGAGGATTTGTTTTGGTTTGTTCCGCCATTTTGCCTGGCGGAAAGACATGTGATCAGACACGGAAAAGAGTGATATGTTGGTCACATGTCCATCCGCCAACCAAAGTAGTGCCGTACGAATTAGGGCGAAAAAGAGACTAGATTAGCAAGTTGGCTCTCCCTGGCCCTGTACCCATATCTGCAGCAGGTCTCCAAGGTGAACAGCCTCTGGCATGTTAGAACAAGGCAGCTAAGGGAAGTCGGCAAGTCAGATCCATAACTTCGGGATAAGGATTGGCTCTAAGGGCTGGGTCGGTCGGGCGGCGGTGCGCGGCCCCCTTTGCGGGGCTCTTCCGAGGCTGGTGGAGCAGTCGCTCCGTTGCCCTCCACCTGCAAGGCGGGCCCTGCACCGCCGCTACTAGCAACTAGCCCGCTAGCGCTACTAGCCCGCTCGCTAGCGCTACTAGCCCGCGGCTTTTAGTCTGGTGCGGCTAATGTATGAACAAAATATGATTTTTTCATAATTTCAAGTTGTGCGGCTAATATTCAGGTGCGCTCTGTAGTCCGGAAAATACGGTATATGTCAGTATAGACTAAAATCCTTGCAACAATAAATATCTAGGTTTTAGATAAACACAAGTGAGCGTTACCTCCACTCACCCAGGAGGTAATGGGATTACTTGGTTTGTCTGACTATTCATTTGCCAAATTACTAGAAATACTGTGGATGCTTTTACATGAAAATGCGAGCTTTGCTTTTGTTCAACACATAAAAGTGTTGAGCATTTGGAGTTGATCCAGATCAATGTTCTTCAGACAATGTCACAAATGAATCTGCATCCAGATATCCTTCAGGATTCAGAGATTTAAGTCATTCACTGCAACGAGATGATGTTCAGATTTATTCACAAAATTCTTCAAGCACTTAATCTTCTGGGTAACATTTCATACTAGTATGCTGTGTCTCAACAAATATCAGACGCTATCTGTCAACGTCTTCCTGACTTTGAAAGGTGCTCAATGTACGATGCAAGCATTGGCCTATTTAAGTCTAACTTTTGGGGTCATGATAAGGACATGACAGAGGCGCAACCTTTCTACAGCTGCCAACCTCCAACCCTGACCCCTTCCCTAGTGTAAGACACCAAGTCTAACACTGTTGCCAGGCAGCAGCAGATGTGCGAATATTTAACATACTAGTTCTTCATGAACCTTTTGTCCATCTTTTCGTGCAGTCTATGGCTGCAGAACACAAGCTGAATTACACAAACCGGCCACATTTGAATGGGAAATACTGCACATGAGTTTAAGCACAGGTCTTAAATCGTTCTGTTCTTACTTCAGATTGTGTTTTGCAGTTTCCCCCCAGCTAAAACTTTGCTGTCTATGTCTTTATTTCAGTAGTTTTCTTTCTCACCCTCTCTGTTCTTTTCTGTCACCTACCGTCGGTATAGAAATACTGGTCTGTTAAACATATTATTCTTATAGTATTAATCTACAACAACATGTTTACATCATCCAGCTGTGGGTCAGCCACAGCTTTGCCCTCTTCTCTCCCACTCGCTCTAAAGGGAAGTCGTAAACGAGCACAGGTGGAAAGTAAACCGATTACGACTGCACTAACCAGCATCATTCTGGTTAGAAAGGTTACGCAGGAAACTTTGTGCATTTACCGTCTGCTCAGTTTTAAGTGTCTTCTGTCTTTTAGACCACTCAACTACTCTTAATGTTTTTCCAAAACAACTATCAGCTTATTCACCAGGAACATCCCTAACTTAAAGTAATAGAAAGAAGCGTAACAGTCTGTCACATGTTTGGCTCTAGTCTTTGGAGAGGGAGAGGCAAAACGCTTCACTGCAATCTTTCAAACCTCCGAAAACATGATACGTGTGTAGCAGCATTCAGCAGGTTCCTCATAAGTTGATGCAGACTGTTTTTTTTTAAGCTAGCGAACCAAGTTTTTATGCATTTAAGTTCACGTATTTAAGGGAGCATTGGGAACTCACAGTTAAAGTGCTGCAGGTGTCGCCACTGGAAAAAAAAAACCCCAGAACAAAGCACAGAACAGAACATGCATCAGTGACAGCAGACATGACACTGATGTAGTCAGAGCATGACGTGAAAGAAGGAGATGTGGTGGGGTTGGGATGCAAAGCAGCTTGCAGATGGGCATGCTGCAGTAGCTGAAATACCCTTCCCTATTTGAGATTGTCCATTTGGGTGTGGATATGAGCTGAGCCTGGGCTGTCAGGGTTTTACAGATGAGCTTTGCTCTTTGCTTTAGTTCTACTTTCCTACACGACGAGCGTCGCTGAATGCTGAATAATGTAAGATCAAAGAGAGAGGATGTTTGGATTTTTCAAGCCACGGCTGTTGAGGAAACTGGAAATGCACACTCGACGGCACATGTGGCCAACAGAGTCAGAAGACAGATGTTCGCGCAGCGTCGGTCATATCAAAAATGACATCAGCAGCCTGAATTATTCAGTTGTTCTTTTTTTTAAACATTCTCGGTGAGCGGAGAGTTCGAGTCGTCTCCAAAATATACAGACTGTCAGGTGGACTGTAACGCGCAGTACTCAGAGTTTAGTTGTGAGTGATGATGCTTGTAGTTGAGGGGGAAAAAGTCCGCGTGGAGTTTTCGATCCAAATGAGAGAATCTGAGAGATCTGGATGCATTAACACATCAAAGTGATCGATTTGGCCTATTTCATAAATACAAACTACCTCATTTCTATTTTTTTTAAGTCTTTGCTCTTTCCCCTTCACCCCTCTTTACTTGACTATAACTGACCTCTCCTCTGCCTCCCTGTCTCCCGCTCTGACTTGCTCATCCTATGAAATGTGTGTGTAATTAACAAGGACAGGTAGTAACTGAAACTTCTGCATTGCCATCGGGAAAACCCTCAGTAATTAAACGAGTAGAAAAGCAGAGGTCACTAACACTAAGACTTGTTTTAACACAAAAGGACCTGTCACCAAAGCCATACACTGTCAGCCCTGCAGTGTCCATGCCATCTACTGGCTGCTTGATGTAAATGCAGTTTTTATTTCTCACCAAATCCTGCAGGTGTTGCTCATTTACATGAGATGCCAGCATGAGTAGCCAACAAAGATTATAAAGCATTGACTATCAAAAAAACATAGCAATTAAAACAAATCAGTGGAGCTCATTCACATTAGTTTGGTTTAGGGAGAAGACTGGAAATAAAACCATAAATGTAACACAACATAACATCCTTTCTGTATTTTTCTCATGCGTTTTCGTACAGCTGCGGCAGGCTCCACCGAAAATGAGGAGCGCGTGTTTCGACAGCGGATGCGTCCCAGGAAGCGTCAGGGCGCCGTCCGTCGGAGAGTCCACCAAGTCAACGGACACAAGTTCATGGCCACTTACCTGAGACAGCCCACGTACTGCTCGCACTGCAGGGACTTCATCTGGTTAGAAACACGTGCACGCTCATGTCAGCACACAGTCATTACAGTTTGGCAGAAAGAAACCTGTAAATAAAGAAAGAAAAATAACTGACACACTGTAGATGAGAGTGCATGTGCACTGAAGACAGGACGGGAATGTGGCAGCAGTGGAAAGAGATGAAAGCACAAATCACTCGTGTGACTTGTGCATCCTTCTATCAAAGATGAATGGATCCACAGTCTCTCACTGATGTGAAAATGCCATGTTTGGCTCACAGTGAGCGGATGAAGTGGTGACAGGTTAATAAAGAAAAAGATTCTTAACTGACCATCTGTATGTAAACATCAGTTTTACAAAAGCTGCCTTTCACTGAAGTGTGTTCCCCGATTCACTTCCTTAACCCGATTTTCTCCCAGTAATGACCTGCTCTCTTGTTTACACGTAAGCACAGTGGATGCTGTGAAGTGGGGAGTAACAAACAAAGCCAGCTGTGTTTGTTTCCATCCCAACAAACTGCTGTTAGCTCCACTCACATGGAAACCATGTGGCCTCGGTGCTCCGCTCGCTTTCAGCTGCGCTCTGAAACAACGTTTGATGTGTAATCAGAATCACAAGGGAGCTGTGTTTCGCTCTGCGAGCGGTCAGAGTCTGTGATGTGGTGACTCAGCAAAAAAACTGCAAGGAGTCTGTTTAATTTTTGGGGTAAGCTCGCTGTTATGTACGGAGCCCCTCTGATGACATGGTCCAAAAAATAAATAAACTGTGGCCACAAAATACTACTTCGAGGGCACGAAATGGATATAACGTGCCCACGAAATACTTATTTGTGGCCACGAAATAGATAACGTACGCACATCATATTGATACAATTCCTGGACAGTCTGCGTAGAGACATAAGCATAAGAGTAGGCTAAACCTGTACACCATGGACAGAGACAGTATGATTGAGTTTGATTTTAGGCTGGGAATGAGCTACAAATGCATTTTGAAAAGCCTGGCAATGCAAGGAACCATTATATATAATGGATAATAATGGCAGGATACAGAAGGCTGTCATGTTTCTAAGCCAGTCGGCACCGTAATATGCGTAAGAATAGTGCAACAACATTTTAGGTGCGGCTGGCTTGACCGTCATTTCGTAAGTGAGGGCTCACTTGACCGCGGTCTACAAAATTAGCATTTCGTGCACACGATTTAGTATGACGTGGCCACAATTTATTTATTTTTTGGACCATGTCATCAGAGATGCTCCGTAGTTATGTCCTGAAACGATCGCTGAAAAATCCGCCCTTTCAGTGGGTTTGAGGACAGCGCCACTTTTCGTGTCTTGGCTTGTATAAATGTGTCGGAAGTCAGCATAGACTGCATCGTTTAGCGGAGGCTGAAGAATCCACTGGATCTTGACTCTCATCATCCTCCTGGTAGAAATTTACAAGAAGGAAAGCCTCTGGCTTCTTCATGTGGGCAAGAAAAAAAAAAGCCAAAAGAGAAGATGCTGCAGAATTTACATGAGGATAACACAAATAAAACATTTTCCACACACTGGCTTACAGCTGGTCTTCTTTCTTTCTTTTTAAGTGAAACACATTTGCTTTAAACTGGAAGTAAAGACACGCAGATTTAAACAAACAGTCACAACAACTGGTTAATGACGTAACTGAGAAACACCTCCTATTCCAGCAGAGCCTGCCTCAGCTTTAAGCGCTTGCTGTAGCTAGTTAGGCAGGTGAGGTGACAAAGATAAGCTTAGTGACTGGGAACAACAAACAGGACAAAACCCAAACTTTGGAACAGCGTAGACAAAATCAAAAAATGTGCAATTATTTGCTCGAAGCGTCGTCATTCAGGACATTATCTGTAAAAAACTGATTTTAAATTCAAAGTAAAGAGACGTTAATGCAGGTGAAAAATGGGCTTCTTTTCAGGCCCTGTTAGAAACTCTGGTTCAGGCATTAAAACTGAATGGCCCAGTTTTCCAGCATTACTATGGGATTGATAATCATTCAGAACTTGATGTTAGCTGATGCTCACTCATAACCTTTGCAATAAAGCTTTACTAAATACAGCTGAAATCATTGGAAAATGTTTGGAAAAGAGAATCAAAGTTTCTAAATTATGTAAAAAATATGAAGACAGCTGTGACACAACACTTGTTTTTAAACATTTCTCTTATCTCTGTCTCTCTGTAGGGGGGTTTTAGGAAAGCAGGGCTATCAGTGTCAAGGTAAGTCAATATTTACCTTTACAAGTGGCTGCACTTTAATCACACGTAAAACCCGTTAATGCGTGTGTTGCTTATGTGTGTACCTGCTGCAGTGTGTACCTGTGTTGTCCACAAGCGCTGCCACGAGCTGATCATTACCAAATGTGCCGGCATGAAGAAGCAGGATGACGTGGTCGGGGAGGTATGGATACGAAACACTTTAACGACCTACGCACGGATTCTTAAAACTTTCAGGGACCGCCATACCATCAGATCCCTGCAGGTTTGTCTTACTGGCCTTTGGTGCGTCTTACAGGTGGGGTCTCAGAGGTTCAGCGTCAACGTCCCGCACAAGTTCAGTATCCACAACTTTAAAGTTCTCACTTTCTGTGACCACTGTGGGTCTCTGCTGTGGGGTCTGATGCGACAGGGACTCCAGTGTAAAGGTGCAAGCACACACGTGTCATTCTTTAGTTGATACAAGAGTAAGCAAATTAAAAGATGTCTACCGTATATCTTCCAATTGTAGGCCGGGCGTTTATTCAAAAAATTATCCGGCCGGCCCGGCGTTTAAAAGAGACCGGCTGTTATTGGAGACCGGCTCTTATTCCCTTCTCAGACAGAACTGTTGTGGAAGTGAGAGGGAAAGAGGACCCAGGCGCGGTTTTTAGACTGAGGTGAAAAGACAGTGCGTTTACTTACAGTGCTCCAAAATGTATTCCAACAGTTCACAAATAATGCAGTTCCCAATTGTGCTCCTCCTTTGCTCCCGAGTGTCTCCTTGTCTGTAGTAGCCCAGTGCACGAGTGGTGCTCCCTGAAACTTCTCTCCGCCCGACTCTCCAGGAGAGGAAGTAAAAGACCAGAAAATCACAGTTAGCATGTTCGCTAGCCGAAAGTTCCAGTTCAGTGTAATAATCCCACTTCGATGGTCGCTGCATCCAGCTTAAATGCCGCTGGTCGTAGATGACGGCTGATAGGAAACAGCTGGCCGAGTGATGAGACAGGGAGGATCGACGACAGTACGGAGGGTTTGGTTGTTTTTTTTTAGCGACGTTCCAGTCACACTCCATACCAGTTGGTGGCGGTAATGCACCATTCAGTATGCCAACCGGCAACAAAATTTAAAAAGAAGAAGACAGCGCTGAGGGACTTCCGGGTCAAAGGTCGCACGGCTACTATTGGAGACCGGCGTCTATTTGTCGTGACATGTTTTCAAACGGGCTTTTATTAGAAACCGGCGTTTAAAAGAGACAGGCTTCTAATGGAAGATATACGGTATATTTTATCATTGGAATAAATGTTCTTACTCTTCTTGCTTGTTTCCCAGTATGTAAGGTGAATGTACACAGACGCTGTGAGAGTAACGTAGCTCCAAACTGTGGTGTTGATGCCAGAGGGATCGCTAAAGTCCTGTCTGACCTTGGAGTCACTCCAGACAAGATCTCCAACAGCGCCCAGAGACGGAAAAAGGTTTGGAAATATGCCAGAGTGTTCTCAAAGGCTTTAGCTTTATTATACATTTTATATTTAACGGTATTTAAAGAAGGTTTTTCAGAATAAACAGTGGAGACTAACTGAGGGGCAAGTACCCACTGTACCCGCAGTAGCTCTTGATGAAAATGTTGATGGGGACATGTTTTCTGTGAACAGCTTACTCAAGCTCAGGATCCTCAGCAGCCATTATCAGGGATCCCTCAGATAGAAGACGATCGCTCCAAGTCTGCCCCCACCTCCCCGTGCGATCAGGGTAGGCACATTTTCTGACTATTAAACTCTAAAGAGCAAACAGAATGGAGACACGCACGCCACAGCTCGTATTTTTCTCGGTTTCTTGCAGACGTGAAGGAGCTGGAGAACATCCGAAAGGCTCTGTCATTCGACCACCGCGGAGAGGAGCACAAAACACACCCGCTGTCTTCCTCCTCGTCTGTGGACACGGTAACGTGTGACACGCACGCAGGAGGTGACGGGAATAGCGTTGGAGAGGAAGGCGAAGAAAGTCAGGCGAATGGTGAGGTCAAATGTCACAGCGCTCCAGAGGCCAAGAGGATGAACCTGCTTGACTTTGTGTTTATCAAAGTTCTGGGGAAAGGAAGCTTTGGAAAGGTGGGCTCACTTCCTCTGCAGCTCTGTTTGTCAAATTCAGTAAGACGTGAAAAGGATGCACCAGTAAACACAAACAAGTTTATGTCATGTGACCAGGTTATGCTGGCGGAGATGAAGGGCACAGACGAGGTTTATGCCGTCAAGGTGCTGAAGAAAGACGTGATCCTGCAGGACGACGACGTGGACTGCACTATGACTGAGAAACGGATCTTAGCATTGGCCAGGAGACACCCCTACCTGACACAGCTCTTCTGCTGCTTCCAGACTAAAGTAGGACCCCCCACCACCATACACACACACACACACACACACACACACACACACACACACACACACACACACACACACACTCTCAAACATGCAAACATTCTTTGCACCTCCAGGGGGCAGCATTGGAATTAGAATCTGAATTAGAATTTCTCTTAGAGAAAACATTTGTTTCTTAATGAACACTTCAAAAGTAAAGCAGGATAAAAAGAATGAAAATAGAGATGAAAAAATTCAAGTTTAACTCAAACACCAACTGAAAATGAAGATTATTACAGAGGGAAGCCCAACAGGTTTTAACATTCAGTCTGTTCTCGAGCTTTTTCTCTGCTGTGGTTTCATTTTGAACATCTTTAATCCAAATCCTTTATCGTGTGTTTCTGCTGCATCTTAAATTTGAAGAAATTAGATAAAAATAACTTATGTGCGCTCTTCTCAGTTTGATGATTTAGTCTTATTAGATTATTAATGAGGGGATAAAAGATCATTTAAAACCTAAGAAAGTCTTCTGTTAATTCTTTGGTAATTTCCTTTTGTTTTCTTCCTTCTCTTTAATAGAAACATTATTGTTGCGTTAAACTGCGTACATCTTGTGTACACGCTGCTACACTGGGCAGAGGTGCAAATGGTGCTGCTAATAGTCTGGTGTATTTACCACCAGGAGGTACGCGCCTCCTTCGCACTCCTCACCTAAGGCCCCTGAGCTAAACCATGTGGAGTGTTTCCACCAGTGCAAATGAAGCGAGGAACGATCAAAAAGTTTCAGGGATGGCTCTCCAAACGTCCAAGCCCTTAGCTGTTGTAAAGACAGCGGGTAGCTGATGTTCCATTCAAGGACGCCATCTTGGCCCTTGGATTTGTTACGCTGTGACGTCTGCTGGATCTGCTTCAGTGTCAAATCAGCAAACCTTAAACTTGATTTATTTTCAGAAAGTCAACAAAGTCTCGGGGATGCATAACTGGGTGAGAGGTCAGATGGCGAATGTTGCATAATTATTGTGCCCTGTGCTGACACAAGATGGCACTGGGACATGCGCACCAGTCTCATGGTCAAATGTTCTCCCTCAGGATGCTGCAGTAACAACCCCCAACATGACAGTCTTAACCTGGGGTACAAATTCTTAGAGAACAAACAAACTAAGCATTTGTATAGCACTTTTCTTAGTCATTAAGGACCCCAAAGCGCTTTCAGTCATTCACACATTGGCGATGGCAACATTGTAGCCACAGCTGCCCTGGGGGTGCACAGAGGCGAGGCTGCCAGACACTGGCGCCACCGGGCCCTCTGACCATCACCAGTAGGCAAACATGGGGTTAGTATCTTGCCCAAGGATATTTGGCATGTAGACTAGGAGCCTGGGATCGAACCACCGACCTTCCGGTGAGGAGGTGGCCCGCTCTACCACCTAAGCTACAGCCACCCAAACAATCCCATCAGAAAAACAATGAGCTCAAACAATGCTCCCTTACAATGCAGTTTAGTAAAACAACGAAAAATTCTCAGCTGTCGCGGGACGCACAGTTCTGAAAACCAGCGGCGATCTTCCACATGAAAGTCTTTTCTGTTAGAAAAAGACATTGATGCTAGCGAGTTTGAGGTCCACAGAGAAATCACAGGTGCCAGACCGGGACCTCCGGAGTGTGATCCAAAAATAGCTTCATTGGTGGAAGCTGCCTGGACATCTGTGAGAAGATGATTTTGAATGAGAGGTGGGTGAAATGTAGGCCATTTTCTGTCAAACCCCTGACCTAGTTTCATTTTAGGTTCATTATTTTGGGTTAAATAGACCCTAAAGGCGGGCGTGTTAACAGCTAAGCATGCCGTGTATGTTTGTAAACACGTCCAGAGCGCTCATAGACTGACAGAACTGTAGCACGGCGGTCAAACTATACGAGAACTATAATAAGAGAACTGCTCTGTAGTCACTTCTCAGAACACAACTTCGTGTTATGTTTTGGGACAAACCGTCTCCAGGTGTCATATTTGATACCTGCTGAATACAACATTTTGTGAACTGTGCTTTAAACGTAGCGGAAGCACCAGTCTTCAGACTTCTTTATCCCGCCTTCACAAGTTACTCTGCTTTCATCATCTCCACTTTTAGCCTCTTTATCCATCAATACTCTAAGTCGGCTGTGACAGACAGACACACAAAGGGCAGCCGTGGGTGGGACGCCGCTACGAGGGCAGTCCTTTCAGACCACTGTATGTTTTGTCTATTGTGCGTTATGTAAGTGTTCCTGTCGGGAACCGTATAGTGGCTTTGTACATGCACATGTGTGAGAGCGTGTGCGTTTGTGATAACGTTACTACCAGGTGTGTCCTTTTTAAAATGCGGACACACGATTCGCCGATGTGCAAACTTCTACCTGATCAGCTTGAACCTGGGGAGGTTCAGGTGTTAACTGCACAAGCTGCACACACAGTCAGCGAGGGGAGCATTAAAGTTTGAGAAGTTATGATATTTAAAAAAAAAACAAAAAAAAATGAAACCTTTATTTTTTTGTTACAATTACAACATCACTTCAGCTCTTTCCTGAAATAGCGAAAACCACTCATGAGTGTCAACGTGCCTTCACGTGTGCACTTTCACAACCGGGCGGAGGTGAGTGCAAATGTTCTGTTTTAAATTCCTGGCCGTCGCTCTTTATTACGATTTACAATTTAATGTCTAATCGTCCCATGTGGGAAAGGCCGAGGCAGCTAAACCAGTGACTTTACACTGAGTGAGTGAACATAATGCGTCCTGCCTCCTGCGCACTCTACCACACCATCTAACATTAACACCAAGGGTGTCAAACTCACTGTATTTGGCTCAATCAGACCAACCATTGTTCCCCTTTAATGTTTTACCAAACAGATGAAAGATAAGCACTATTTTAATAATCTACATTTGTGCCAATACATGCACATTAAAATTTATGGATCACAGTACATCTATAAAAGTTGCTGTGCTACTTATTTATGACCCATCCAACTTGACATTTGGAAGTTGTTTGAATTTGAAGTTGTCTGCTTTTTTCACACTTTTCAAAAAGCCACCCGTTGGACTTTTGTTCTCAGGGCCACATGTTTGACGTTGCTGGTTCAGACCTTTGTTTGAACCACACAGAGTCTTTTGAGTAGTGAGGATGCATCTGAGACAGTTTCCTGTCATGTGAAACATGTGAGAAAAGACCCATCCCAAGTCCCATCCCGGTTCTTCCACCAGCATCCAGAGTTCCCGTCTGGTCCCGCAGAAGGCGTAAAAGCGTAAAAACCTATGTGAGCGTGTGAGCGGCAAAATAATTTAATCCATTACTGACGTTCGCATCTTTAAGTGTAAAGTTGCCGTTTCATGTACATGTAGATGGACAGGAATCGGTAGTATGAGATAACACAAATGCAACTGTTTTGTGGAAGATGGAAAAAAAAAAAGAAATAACAGATTAAAGGTAAGATAAGAAGCTGGGATTAAATGCGTGAAAACGTCTTTCCAGAGTTCAGTTGAAGGTGCTGACTACAATGAGGGGTGTCGAAGTGTTTTCAATCTTTAAAACAATCTCAAAAGAAGTTTCACAATATGTTCAAGATATACGCTATACACTATAGGTCTGCAATAAATGAGGCATTTATTTTAGAGGACTTGCTGTGCAGTTCTTACTGGTACCGACAAAGCCTGCTTCTGAGAATTCAGCTTATGCTCCAGGAAATGATGTTTTGACAGGAAATGCATTATACACATACTACATATGTGTGTTGCCTATATAGCTCTGGTCACGAGTTCACAAACACTCATCATGGGCATAAATGTCATAGTACTTTTGGGCTTTCTGTGATTTCTCTAATGCACACAGGGTCAAATACACACACACACACACCCCGACTAATATTTGGTTTTTAGTTGGGCCCCAAAAGGTCGATTGTGTTCATCTGGACGAAACGTTTCCTCACTCGTCCACGTTTCTCCTATTGATACGCTACGTTGGTAGCTTACAGGCTACAGGTAGTTACATTGCATGGGAGTTTTTCTCAGTGGATGGATACAAATGAATGCGTGGATTTATTCTCTTAACGCTCTCTACATTGTTTTAGGGATTAGTTTGTAGAAATAGTTTCCTTATCTTCACGTGGCATCGTTTTTCTTCCATTCTTTCTGTCACCGTCTCTGAAGAGATCTGGAAAGAATCGACGTTTTTCAGAGTTTCAGTTGTTTCCACTCTAGAACTGAAACCAACCATCTTTAAGTTTTGTGATCTGGTCCAGCTGTCGTCGCTGGACCGAAGTTCAGGGGAGGTTTCACGCCTGAAAGTTAACATCAAAGTAAAAAAGTCAGAAAGTCTGTGCGACAGGAGTCAGGTGTGAAAGCAGCCTTAACCTTCTCATTTAAAGCTACATGACGTCACTTTCGGGAATAACTTCCTTTGATAAAACAGCTTCTTTGTTCTCCTTTTCTGTGTCAACAGACCATCAATCGAGTAGCTACTCAAGGTGTGTTTGCTGCTGCCAGTGATCCATATACATACTATTTTTAAAACATGTCAGGCCGCTGTATTAAGACCTTTTGTCTAATGTTTTAAATGAAGGACTGTCACCATGATCACCTCCTTTATAGTCAACAACCGAGAAAAAGTAGAAAAGTAGAATTAAGTCACACCGGTAAAGCCATTATTTCACCTGCTTCTCCTCTAAATCCGTCTGCTTCTGATCTCGTGCTCTATCACATTTTTTGACACACATTAGATGACATGCAGTGAAAAACGTGGTCTTCTGCAGGGGATCAGTGGGAGGCAGACGTGTCAGGGAGGAGGCACAGAAGATATTTTGCAAGCTGCATCTTGTGTTTATTTTCTCTGAATGCTCTGGGAAGTCTTACTGCTAATGATGGTACTTCCTGTTCAATTTATTTATTCCTGTTATTTTCCTTCAAAGCAAACACGAATGTGTGTGGAGTCGACAGAGACACACACACACACACACACACACACACACACGCGCGTCTTGCATTATTTTGTTCTTCTTATTTTTTTCTCAGTGTACTTATCAGACTCATCCTCGGGTGCACACACACACACACACACACACACACACACACACACACACACATACGCGCGTCTTGCATTATTTTGTTCTTCTTATTTTTTTCTCAGTGTACTTATCAGACTCATCCTCGGGTGCACACACACACACACACACACACACACACACACACACACACACACACACACACACACACACACACACACACACACATATTTACGTCTTGCATTATTTTGTTCTTCTTATTTTTTTCTCAGTGTACTTATCAGACTCATCCTCGGGTGCACATGCACACAC